>JAOXOE010090530.1:0-25991 GCA_028565055.1 Phoeniculus purpureus
GGTCGGTCCGGAGTGCGCCCGTCCCGCCGCTGCCCCCGCCCCAGCCCGCAAGCAGCCGCAGGGCAGCGGGGAGACCCGGGGGCGGTCCCGGCAGGTGCTCCCGGAGCCCTGCGGGAGCCGCTCCAGGGCCGGGGCGGGCGGCGAACAAAGGGCCGGGGCCGTGGGTGGGAGCAGCCGCTGCGGCGGCGCTGCCGGTCCCAGGGGAGAGGCCGCTGCGCGGTGTCAGCCACCGGCGGTGCCTGGCGCGGCCCGGGGCTGACACACGGGGCGATAACTGGGCTTTGCCAGCCGACGGCTCCCGCGGGCTGCTGCTGCCACAAACGCCTGGGGAAAGCAGCCTCTGCGTTTCGCCTCCCGGGCCAGGCTCCGCTCTCGCGTAGCGGGCAGGGCGGAGGGACGAGCGGGTCTGTGCGGTGGCCCCGGCACAGCAGCTCTGTGGGTTCGGGTGTTTCGCTTGGCCGTGCTTGTGGTTTCACGGAAGTGAACAGTAACAGTCTGGCCTTACGGGGCTAAACTTGTCCCATGGAAGAAAAAAGGGCTGCTGGCTGTAGGAGCTGACAAACGGTTACGTGTTGCGTCGAACAGCACCAAATCCAGACGAGGGAACCGCTTACTCTCAGTCACGGTTCCTTGGCTGGAACTGGTGTTTTCATAAGGCTTTATGAAGCTGTGAGCACAGTCCGATTTAAAGCGCTGCGTGTGTGAAGGTGGCAAGAAGTGCGAGGGCCCTGGACAGTTAGGCTAGCAGCACAGCGTCTGAGGAGAGACTTGTCCTCCCCGGGTTCTTCGCCTGAGCCTTCGAGTGGGAAAGATGGGGCTGGCTGGCAGCAGGCGAGGCTGCAGGAGTCGGGAACAGCTTGCTCCGGCCAGCTCCCACGTGCAGGAATGCCAAGGGTGACCCGGGCTGGGCGATCTGCAGAGATCCTGCCTGCTCCTGGTGCTCAAGGGCCTGCAGGAGCCCAGCACATGCAGCCCAGAACACTCGGCTGGCGCTGCTTGCCCACATGGCAGTACATTGGCAAGTGTGGCCTGTGAGGGAATGGAAGGCTCTGAGCTGCCCTGCTGTGTCCCGATTTGGTGGCCGAGGACAGAACGCTGGGGTCTGGCTGCTGCCTGTTTGGCTGTGTACTCGCCGATCGCTTTTGTCCCTGCCTCCTTCCTCAACATATGCTGCTGCTTGCACAGAATGTTAAAGAGAGACGAATATGCTGAGAAATGCGCTGGCAGGAGAAGTGCAGCCGGGGCTGTGGTGCTCAGCGCCTGCTTGCAGGACCCGGCTTGGAGCACCCCTCCCTCCATCTTGGCTCAGAGCAAGGAGGGATCTTGGCAGAGCCAGAGCAGCTGTGGTGGCGGTGTCTGGGGGGTCTGGCCTGCTCAAGGTGGGCCGACTAAGAGGAAAGGCCTGTCACTCAGCTCCTGAGGTAAAACCCAGCTGCTGCAAAAAGCCAGCCTTGGGTGTCTCAGCGATGACCACAGCGGTCCCACACCACAGATGCAGCCGTGGCAGCAGCCACCCTATCTGTGGGGGTCTTTGTTTTCTGCATTGCTGTTGATGGTGACAGTGCTGGGCACTTGGCAGAGCTGAGCAGGGATCACCTGGGAATACAAATAACGGCAGGAGATGGCAAGTGGAAATGGGGTGGAAGGAGGAGGGGCATGGAGAGGAGCCGTGGGATGTGGTTTCAATACACCAACAGCCTTAAGCTTGAGTCTGTACTGAATGTAGAGGCAAAGGGAAGCACCAAAGGGGGAGACTCTCGCTCGGGAAGGCAACTGTAAATAAGCTTCAGGAGCGGTGAATCTAGAGGTTGAGAAAGGCAGGTACGTTTGCAGTTGCATTGCCTTTGGTGGATAATGACTTCCATTAGCGTTGGCCTGGGCTGGACTTGGCCTTTTGTCCTGAAAAGCAGTCTGGAGAGGCCAGATCCTGTATGCAGAGTTGTTCAGGTTACTGAATTTTAATTGACTTCCGTGGCCCTACCTGGGTTTGAAATGCAGTTTGCAGCTCTGTTGTGTTGGGATTGCAGTAGGCCTCCTGTGGTGGGACAGCCGGTGCGTCTGCCCTGCTGCCTGGAAAGAGGAGTCGTGTGACCGTCAGCTGGGCTTCACGTCTCCCCCAAAACTGAGCAGTATCTCCTACAAAAGGTTAAGCATCGGCTGAAGTTGTACTTGCACAGTGCACGTGTTGTTGGCTGGGCTTCTTCGTGGCTTGGATCGAGCACACGCTGCAGGGCTTGCAGAACTCGGGCCTCCGTCGGTGTCTGTGCGTCGCCGTAGTTCTCGGCGGATCCCTTCGATACGGCATCTGTTGTGTTTTGTTCGACGTGCTGATAGGCACCGAGAGACACGATGCTTCAGGGACTCGGTGAGTCACAGCGGAGGAGCCAGCCACTGCGCTGAGGCACCATCAGGCTGCGTTTTGCTTCCAATGTTGGTTTCACGGAGCTGAAATTCAGGATGATTAGTTAAAAGTAGCTGCGCATAAGTTTCACTCCTGATGGATGAATTTTTCCCTGTGAGGGAGACTTCAGCTCTGGTACAGGCTGCCCAGGGTGATGGCGGAGTCTCCATCCTTGGAGCTATTCACAAGCCATCTGGACATGGCCCTGGGCAACTGGCTTTCACTTGAGCAGGGTGAGTGAACCAGACGCCTCCAGAGGTCCCTGCCAGCTCCAACCAGCCAGTGATTCTGTGAAATAACGTTTCCGCGAGCTGCTGGAACCTGAGGTGCCTTTGTGCAGGCTTTAAACAGCAGTGCATTTCACAACTGGCACCCCACAGGAGCTGAAAATGCTCCTGGTGCTAGGCAGGGCTCTGCTCGCCGCTCCTTGCCCATCGCGCATGCCTGGCTGGTGGGACACCATTAGATCAACAGGGATGGGCCTTCGGGTGGCCTCGGAGCGAGTGGGGAGGAAGGGAGCGAAGCTGGAAGCATCAGCCTAGGTGATATAAGCAGCATCCCCAGCTTCTCCCCTCCACTTGGTTAGAGAGTCCCTGAACCATGGAGTACCTCAGGCCTGTGGATGCTTAGAGACACGTCACGAGCTGCATTTACCTGCTAGCTGTCTTCATTACATCTTTGCTCATTCATTTCAGGTTGGGTTTCTTGAGAGTGAGTGTGGCCCAAAGAAAGGAGAACTTTCCACAGGGGATCCCTTCTCCTCTCGGTGCACTTGGGTAGGAGCAAAACCACAGCTGCCTGTCGCTCCTGTGTTGAGGAAAGAACATGTCTGGAGAACGAGTATCTTCTTACAATGTGAGATACAGGCAAAGGAGGGTCCTGTGGGCAGCTGCTCCCTCCAGCTGTATGCAGCATGTTCTTCTCAAGCCCCGTTCAGCTCCTGTGCCTTGGGCTCGCACAAGCTGAAATCACAGGCCTCCCACTAGGTGACATTTTGTCACGCAGGAGGGATTGTCAGAAAGGAGCTTCTGCTCGTGAGCATACCTTGGTGCATGAGAGAGACTTGCGTGTGCCTTAAATAAACAGTTCTGGCTGTAGTCACTGCCGCAGCACCTCTTCTCCTCTCGGCTCCCGTGTCCTCTGCGTGCTGGGCACAGCATGGGTGTGGGAACGAGCCTGAAGGACTTCAGGAGCCCCTGAGGCGCTCCGCTCTGCTTCCAGCAAGACACACTTGTGGCAGGTAGGGGCAAGAGCAGGTGTTGGGTGAGCTGCAAATGGTCTTCACGCTCGGCATGAGCTCCTGCAGAGCTCCCCTGTACTCTGTCTGATAACAGCGTAAGGAATAAACCCAGTGGTATCGTGGTGATGCTCAGCTCGGGCCGTGGCTGCGGTACAATGGATCAAGTGTCTCTCTCAGAGCGAGGTGGGTAGGAGCTGGGTTTGTGTTGTGCGTCTGCACGCTCTGGTGGATTCGTTGCTCCGGAGTGGTCTCCTCGGGAGTGTCTCCGTGCCATACCTGAATGTCATGTTAGTGAAGTTGGCCTCTGTGTGTGTTTGGGTGCCGTCCATGAGATGGGGCCTAACTGGGGCTGACGTCCCGGAGAAGCAGCTTGGAGACCGCTGTAGTTCCTTGCCAAGTGCTGCCCAATCTCACGTGTGACGTGGCAGAGGGGCAGAGCAGCGCGTGGGTGCCAGCCCACCTCGCGTGCATTGCCCCGCTCCAGCTTGCCCAGGTGCTCTATGTGGAGCAACGGGCTTTTTACGCAGAAAGAACCCCTTGAGTCCCTGAGAGGACAGACCTTGGGTGAACGACGCTGCGAGCACAGGCTCTGTGAAGAGAGGTCTGTTGTTTCTGCTCTGAATACCCTGGTTATGTAAAAGCATAACTCCCTCATCAACGTGAGCAGGGGCCTCCCTTGGTCGTGGCAGCGGCACAGCGTCTCCACAATGAGCCGTTCACAGAGTATCTTTTTATTGACTTTTAAATGGAAACGAGTGAATTGGTTTTATAGATTCTAAGTGCGTTGGCTTCCCAGGGACAGCACGTAAAACTGAGAGTGATGCTTAAACAGCCCCGACAAGGAAGCGTTTCATGAAGGAGCGGGCCTGTGTCGTAACAACTAAATGAATAGCCCGTGGTTCTTGGTGGGTCAATAGATTCTGTGAAGGCTTGTGCTTAGCACCAGCTTTTCATGAGTTACCAGCTGTTTGGGCCACCCTTTCTAGCACCCAGTAAATCCTGCTTTAAATGCAAAGACGTTTAAGGTAGTTCGGATAAACCTGTGGTCTGAGGCAATGAAGAGGTTGGACTTGATGGTCTTGAAGGTCTGAAACTGCTCTGTGGTTAAGCAGCAGGTTGTCCTGGGATGTTTTTGGAAGAAGGAGCACCGCTGCAGCTCCAAGGCTGCGCTTGTGTCTTCGGGCAGCGTGAGGTTCGGCAGCTTACAGTGTTTATTCTTTCTAAAG
Organism: Phoeniculus purpureus; assembly: GCA_028565055.1. NCBI lineage: Eukaryota > Metazoa > Chordata > Aves > Bucerotiformes > Phoeniculidae > Phoeniculus > Phoeniculus purpureus. The sequence goes on from JAOXOE010090530.1 coordinate 4,868, forward strand.
CAAACATGGCTCCTTCTGCAGGTCCACAGGGCTGCAAGAGGTTGAGCTTGATCCACGTGGGACTTGGGCGGCCTTGGGGCTATGTGAGGCAGCCCTCTGCTCGAGGGGCTGGGTCTGCTGCAGCCTTTTGGCTGGTTTCAGATGGATTGGACCAGACCAGCAGCCTCTGTCCCAGGGGACGAAATGAGGCCAAGACTTCTTGCTTAATTAAACTCTGCTATATAAACTTTGCTGAGTGAGCTGGAAATGTCTGCACCTTCTCACAGCAGTGAGGGACTGGTTATCTAACAGCTTTGGTCAGGGAAAGCTTGCGGATGAAATGCCGGCGTGCAGAAGTACCTGACTGAGCTAGGTTTGTACCCAACACCCACACGTACAGTGAGCAGAGAAGATCTCCAGAACATCTTCATCCTTTGCTTTCACCGCTGTTTCCTCACCCGTGCTTGTTTTGAACGTGTGGAGCCGGGGAGTTTGGCCGTCACAACCAGAGCTGAGGCGTGATCCCGCGGATGCTGTTACTGTCAGGGTGCTGGGTCAGATCCCCGCGGCAGGTTGGGCGGCTTCTCTGGCTTGAGCACCGGTGGAATGTGGTTTTACTGCTGGTGCGCTCAGCTCCGCTCGCTGCCGTTGGAGCCTTGGAACCTGCCGGGGCTTTTACCTTCAGCTGGGACTAGGGCTCTAGCTTTCAGCAGTGCTGAGCCCACTGTGGCACCAGCTGGTTCCAGCGTGGGGTTCTCAAACAGCCACTTCCTGGTGCTGGAGCACTGGCTTTGTCTGCTCTCTGCTCTTCTCTTCCCTCCCCTAAAGCAGAAGGAGAAGCCTTGCATTGCCCAAAGCAGCAGTTCCCTAGCCATTACACACCAAGCAAGAGCTGTGGGTGAATGGCACAGGCCAGGAAGCTGACTGCAATTGGGGTAGCTTAAAACAAGCACCCAAACAAGCAGAAGCCCCAGCACAACAAACTGCTCACTCAGTTCTGGAAGCACATTGTGAAGCGTCCGTCTTCCCCATGGTGTCTGAGCTGGACGCCAGACCCAGTGTGGGCACTGGTAACTGTTCACTCTTCCCTCCCTCCTCTGTGTTCGCTCCTGTGCACTGGCAGGATGCGGCTATTTGTCAGCACCCTGATTTCTAGGAACTCAGATCCTCGCCTGGAGTAGAAACGAACACATACGATTGAGCGAGCGCTGGCAGGGGCTGAGCAACGAGTGCGGGAGTGAGCCGCGCTTTGCCGTTCATCTCCGGCTCCTCGATGCTGCGCCTGAGCGCGTGGGGTCGTGCCAGCTCCAGGCAGGTTTGCTTTTCTCAGGGCTGTTTGCAGTGGTGCACAGTCATCCTCTCCTGGCTCCTTCAGCAGCCTCTGCTTCCCGGCAGAAAGCGAGTTCAGCGCCTCTCTGCATCTGGCTGCAGTCGAAAGTCTGACTCGTCGGAGGCATCTTGGTGCAGCAGATGACACTGTGTTCGTGGCAGAGTTTGGAGACGTGGGAGTGCTGAGTAACTCGCAGTGGAAGGCGTCTTGGGGCGACTTCCTCGTGGACTGTCTCTGATAACTGGTGTGGTGGGCTGCAACTCGACTTGTGGCCTCTTCCCGCTGAGACTGGGTGTTATTTATGCAGCTCCTCGATGAGAGAGTATCGGCTCTCCTTCACGCTGTGGAGTGACTTCCCCAAGCTGTCATCAGCTTCTGACATCAGTCACCCAAAGCATTGTAGTCCGTGAGGAACCACAGCAGAGGCTTTCTGCTTTGCTTCACGTTCTCGGTGTTCCATGTGTTTTCTGCTCAACAGCAGCCGGGCTGCTCCCTGGGTTTTATGTCTGTGGCACCTTGCTGCTCAGTGAAAACAGGCAGCCCTCACCTCCTCTGGCAGTCTGCTTGAACAACAGGAATAAACAACCATCTCTTTCTTCTCCAGACAGTGTCCGGGCTGATTTTATCAGCTTCCACCCCCTACCCATGGCCAGCTAGTGAGAGGGCATGTTTTGGCCAGGGTGTGATGGAAGCCCATGCCAGCACTTCCTGAGCCCACCTTAGCCTCAACCACAGTGACAAAAGTCATCTGAACAGAAATGGAGACTTTCTGTTCCAAAGAGATGGCTTCACTTGCTTGGGTTTGGAGTCAGCGTACAGGTTCGGGCTCTGAAACATCAGTGAGCCTTCGGGAAGCTGAGAGGTAACACCGGTTGATGCTGCCCTGCCTTTGCTCTTTAGCATTTGCCTTTCATCAGCGTAGGAAGCCGTGTGCTGGCCCACTTCACCTCTGGCTGGTGTCTACACCTGTGAGTTCGAGGGTGTCTTTTGTCCATCTGGTTTTACATATTTATTTGCTGTTGCTGTCACCCAGCTGTTCAGAAGGCCTCGCAGCTTTGAGGTGCGTGCTGCACTTCAGCGTGGGGTCTGGAGATACTGGGAGTGCTGATACCCCTTTGTGGAGGGGAGGTGGCCAAGGGGGCCCGCTGTGCTGGCTGGGTGGAGGAAGATCGTTTGCACACAAGTGTCAGGTTTGGTGGTGGGAAAGAGGAGGCCAAGCTGAGGCCACCAGGGATGGAGACAGCCCAGGCCTCTGGAACTGATGATGAATTGGCCGCTCCTGTAAGCAGCCCTGTAGCAGAACCTATTAAAATGAACTGAAATGTGGGTTTATGGCTTCTGTCCGGTGCCCCAGGCTGTGTGCTGTGGCTCTCCATGACTAGCTCTCTGCTGTCAGGTGGGCACAGCTGAAGCTCATCTGGCTGATGCAGGGGAGGTTGGGGAGGGCACAGGCGGGGTGATTGAACCCCCAGCTGATGCTCATTTGGGAGTCATTAGGTGTGAGGAGAGGTTGGGCTGTGCCTGTGCAGAGGGAGCCAAGGCTGCTGGAGCAGCTTTTATACCAACATGGTGAGTTTGTGCTGCTGGAAAGGAGGTCATGTTTCTTCTTGGACTCTTCTGTGAGCCAGAGGACCGCATCTCTTTGCTGAGCTGTTGAGTTGCAGTGGCTGACAGAGAGGTGATGAGACTCGCAGGTATGTGGCAGGAGCTGCTGGGGTCCTGACAGAGAGTGTGTGTGCAGAAGGAAGGCCACGACTCTGGTCTCGTGAATGCAAAGCTTTGGCCAGAACCCAGGCCCTCTGAGGTCTGTGGGAGGTTCTCCTAAAGCCAGGAGTGCTGCTTCTGGAGGGGTGTGTGCTCGCCTGCGCTCTTCGGAAGGCGATGGTGCACATGTTATAAACCACCAGCTTGGCTGTTGGTTAGAACTGCTGAGCCAAGAGGAGCTGACGGCGCTCTGGTTCGGACAAGCCTTGCCCCAGGGAACCAAAGGATACCTGCAGGTTGTATGGGACACGTGCCGGTGTCAGCGCCGCTTCGTACGGTGCTTGTGGTGCGCCGCGGCCGTGAGGTCTGGGTACGGCTGGGCTCTGCGGGACAGCAGCGTGATGTGCAGCAGCTGGGGAGCCTCCTTCTCTGGAGACGTTTCAAACCCACCTGGTTATGTTCCTGTGCCCCTTGCTCTAGGTGATCCTGCTGGGGCAGGGGGATGGGACTAGATTAAACTTGTGAGCTGGGGTAGATGGTTGGACTCGATGGTCCCAGGGGTCTTTTCCAACCGGAGTGATTCTACAGAACAGCTACTAACATGTGTAAACCCAGCACAAAGTTGGGTGTTGTGGAGGGGCCACTGCCTGCCTGCACCGGTGCCGAGTTCTCAGATCTCACCAACTCCCCAGCGTTTACAGTTAGGAGAACTTCTCCAGCTCTGACAACAGGTTGCTCCTAAGCTGGGATTGATTACGCCAAAGGAGCTAAATTCACATCTCACTGCAGCTTAGGTGGGGAGCAGCGAGGTTGGAGCAGTGTTTTCCAGGGGAATCCTGCACCTGTGGGAAGTGAGGCCGACGTGGCCGCGTGTTGTTTGTGTCCTGGTAGCTCCTGTTGCAGTTTAAGAGTCAAGTGTTGCAGAACAGCCTGGCTAAGTGGTTCCAGGCTGCCTGTGGGTTGCCAGCGAGGTCAGCTGTCACCATATGGGCTCGTAGGAGCTGTCAAAGCCCCGGGTTCTTCCTAACTGTTAAAGAGCAGCCTCGGAGTGCTCAGCTGTGAGGGCAGAGTGTGCAGCTGATGTGTTTCAGAGTCTTGTGGAGCTCTGCTGGCGTGTGCTGGCCTGCATCACTCTCTGCTGCCCAGTTTGGGTTGGAACTGGTGCCTATTTCAAAGCATTGCTGCTGTGACCGACACTGTTCTTAAAGAGAAGCCTCTGGTGGTTAAGTTGTTTAGCAGAAAGCTGTTGTCGCTGGTGAAAGGTACCTCGAAGCTGCTGTCACAGAGCCTGGTCAGTTCGGTTTTGAAGGACTTGGAGCTGCGCTGGCTTTTCCAAGTGCTGCTCCACTGAGACGATGCGACGTAGCCCAGCGCAGGTACCCAGCTCCCTGTGGGAATGTGCTCTGCCTCACCCACGAGGGCTGCATGGAGCTTTTGTTTCGAATCCCTAAACCTTGCAGGAGAGGCAGAGCAAGCCAGGGCTAGGGGAGGTGGCAGCCTGTGCCTGGAAAGGGCCGTTACTACCCTCTGGGTGCTTGACACACCGGGAGCACAGCCCTTAGAGAATGAGATCGGTGTAACCCCACCAGCTGGAATGCGCACAGGGCTGTGGGTGATGAGGCAGGAATGCACCACACGAGCACCGTGTGTCATCCCGGCGTTGCTGTGGAAACCTGGATTTGAGCACTGGCTGCTTGCGGTGTGTGTTTAGCTCTCCTGATGTTTATCAGGAGGTGAGGCAGCCTTGCAGCTCATCTCCACCAGCCAACTCGCGCCTGCTGGCTTTGGAGGATGTTGTGGTGGATGCCCTCTGCTGCTTGTCTGCTCTGAGGTGGCTCGGGCAGGAGGTCAGCCAGAGGTGTCCTGGGGCTAGCTGTCTCTTGCCTGGGACCATCCCCTGTCCCTGTGGGCAGCATCCTGTGAGCTCCTGCCTCTGCAGAGCACCCTCTGATCGCAACAGGTTGCCTCTGGTGAGGACAGAGCGTGTGTTCTGACCTCACTTGTAGGCTGGTGTGGAACGAGCAGCATGGCCATGTGCTTGGTGGAGGGGTGCAGAAAGACTTGGAGATGACAGTAAATGCGGTGTTCGGCTGTGTGTGTGGGGCAGCCTGCTGGCCTGACAGACAGATCACCCCTTTGCACCCAGCTGGTCACTGGGAGAAGGCGGCTTGTGAGCTTTGCCCACTGAGAGCAGCCGCCCTACGGTTCAGCAGCGGTTCTGGCTGTGCAGCTGCAGCAATGGAGCAGGGTCTGCTTGGAAAATTCCAGAGCAGCAAAGCTGCCCTGCTTCTGCCTCCCAGATGATCAAAGTGATACAAGACCCAGTTGTCAAGAGGTTGAGGGCTCGGTGATTAATGTTAGTGTCTCCCTCTGTTCCTGCCTTGCATCTTTGGCAACGCACCTATTGTGCTCTGATGTAGTCATCTCTCCAGCCCTCGGTGGTGACTGTTCCATGGGAGGGACCGGTACTTTTCCTCTAGCGCTGTGTTCTTGGTCTGAACCAGCCCGGTTCAGCAGATAGGACCTGGCCACCAGGTTGATTCTTTGGGTTGGGATTCTTTGCTGTGCACCCACGGACCACACCACAATGGGAAGCTCTGAATCTGGAAACCTTGATAAAAATCATGGCTTCTACCTGCTTATTGCTGCCACCACTGGGGATGAGGCAGAGCTGTGCACTGCCTTGTAACTTGGCTCAGGAGTCCTGCCCGGCTGTGTGCCCTTCTTTGTCTGTGGCTTCCAGGAACACACATCTGTGCTTGGCTCCAGCTGATGAATGATGACCTTACTGCACATCTTCTGCGAGACATGGGGTCTGAATGGGGCTTTTGTTGGGTGCACCCAGCCCCATCCTGCATCCAGAGCGCCTGGCAGAACACAAAGTCCGGCCTTTGTTTCACATAATGAGCGCTGAATATCTTCCTGAGTGTCGCTTAGTCTAGTCAGTGTCAAGTACCGTTGAAGGAACAAGTGACTGAGCTGACCTCAGCTTTGTCCACCAACGATGCTGTACTTGGAGGGCTGCTGTACTTGGAGGGCTTCAGCAACTCTCCAGGAGCTCCCTAGAGCAAGTAATGCAGCTGACAACCAAATAGCAGACCCTAGAACCAAAGCAAATGACGTCTCAACACCCCAGTGAACCACAAGCCTTCTCCCTTCAGTGTGTGTAGAGACTGACTTACATAAACTATGATCCAATGTGCCCTTGGGCGCTGCTGAGCTGTGATTGTGTCTCAGCAAAAGGGAGATAGCAACTACTCCTCCTCCTCCTCAAAAGCAGTCTCCCTTTTTCCCAGCTCTTCCAGCCTTTCCTCAGCAGGGAGATGCTCCACGCCCTTCATCACCTTTGTGGCTCTGCTCTGGACTCTCTCCAGCAGCTCTGTGTCCTTCTGGAGCTGAGGGGCCCACAACTGGGCAGGAGTACAGTACAGCCAGACTGCAGAAGCCTGGGCACCAGCTCGCTGTGGTGAGAGCACATCAGCAGGGCTGCAGCACTAGTTTGAGTGGCTGGTTGTCCCTCTCCTAGCTTGGGCAGAGGTTCTTGCCCTGGGGAAGCAGAGCTCGCTGCTGAAAGAGGAGCAGCTGATGCACAGGTGAAAAGTACAGGCTGAGTCTGACTCAGCCTCAGACACCAGGCTCTGGGTGGGCAAGTCCAGCTCCCCATGATACGGCCTGTGTTGTGCCCCTGCAGCCCCTGAGCTGCAGGCAAGGTGTGTTTGTAGGGACTGAAGTGCAGCACTCAGGCGGCAGAGCAAGGCTCAGTACCAGCAGCGTTCACTGATCTTCCTGCAGCGCCTTTCACATCCGTGGGCTGGATCCCTCGGCGCTGCAGAGAGCTTTTTCACATCTCTGCTTATTTGTCCTCCGCTGCTCAGAGCAGGATGTGTGGGAACACATCCCATTAACGGGGGGGTGGGTAGGGTGTTAGGGCCTGGCGAGCTGCAGTGCTAGATCTCCTGGGCAGCAGATGCTACAAGTGACCGGCGTTGTTCACGTCCAGAACACGTGCCTGATGCGGTAGTTGGCGAGACTGAAGCGCTGCGGTGAACTCGCAGCCCTCCGTTCGAGCTTTAGGAGCCTCACTGGCTTTCTCTTGCCAGCTAGTGTCGTTTTCCTGATGGGAAGGTTTGAAACAGCCTGTGGAGCAGCTCTGCTCCGCGGGTGCGTGCTGGGGGATAGGTCACTCGCCTTATCCGGGGTAGAAAGGAGCCTTCAGTCCCGGTTTATTGCTGGATTGTGTTTACTGTCGTTAAACAGCACAGCCACAATCATCACGCTGCCTGTTTCTGGTCTAAAATCATTAAAGAGCTAACAAGAATATGGATTGTGGTTACATAAACACGCCTGCGTGATCGGTTGGCAACTAGCTGGGCTACTGGAAGGAGTGCAGGGTCTGCTATTCAACATCATTGATGACTTGGATCAGGGATTAGAGAGTGCTCTAATGAGGTTAGCTGATGACACAAAGGTGGAGTCTCCTCCTCTGGAGACGTTTCAAACCCACCTGGCTATGTTCCTGTGCTGAGGGGATTGGCCTGGACGATCTCTCGAGGTCCCTTCCAGTCCTGGCAGAGCAAAGCCCAGCCACAGCTCACCAGGTGAGCAGTCCTTGCTCCGAGCTGCCTTCGCCTGCAGGCAAAGAGGAGCTGCCCTTTGCCCAGCAGGTAACTCCTCGGAGCCTTGCGTGGTGCGTCACTGCCTACAAATAACCTGAGCTTGATCTTTTCCCACCTGCCTGATTCTTAACCACTGATTGCAGCTTGTTCTCCTGCCGCATCCACAAGCGCAGCTGGTTTGAAGCTGTTTCCCTGGGAGTTCTGTGTTTCTCTCTTTCCAAGGGATCTCTGACTTGTCATTTGCAGCAGCAGCTCATCAGATCTGGAAACGCTGCCTTCCCCTCTGGGTCCCTGCTACTCTGCCTTTTGTCAGGGTGATGCTGTCTGGGAGGGGGTGCTTGGTAGCCACTGCCATTCAGGGGCACCCTGGCAAGGCTGGAGAACTGGGCTAGGAGTCATCTCGTGACGTCGAGCACAGGAGAAATGTATGTCCTGCATCTAAACAGGAGGAACCCCACGATCCAGGGGACGCCAGGGCCTGGCTGGCTGGCAAGCAGCTCTTTGCAGAAGGTCCTTTGTGGAAAACAGGACTTTTAGTGTTGAACAAAAAATACTTGCCTGTGTCCAGGGTTGGTGAGGGCTAGAACTCTTTTGTAGGCTTGGGAACAAGTCTGCTGCATGCTTCTGCTGGCCACCCAGACCCCCCCTCATCACTGTGCACAGTCCTTAGATGTTTGCTGGGGAAGTAGATTGTTTGGTGCTTCTCTTTTGACTAACAAGGTTTGAAGTGCTGCTCTCCTCTCTGTGCTGGGGAGTGATAGATGGTTGGGACGCTGACCCCAGGGTAACGAATAGCTGCCGTTACAGCAGCTGGCGTTGTTCTGCTCTTGGGTTTGGGAGGCTTTGATGAGCGTCAGGGCCAGGGTGATGTCCTCATAGAAGCATTGCAAGGGTCCTCGAAAGATCATCTAGTCCACAGCAGGATCACCTAGACCAAGTCGCACAGGAACACATCCAGGCGGGTCTTAAACGTCTCCAGTGGAGGAGACTCCACAACCCCTCTGGGCAGCCCCTTCCAGGGCTCTGGCACCCTCATGGTGAAGAAGGTCCTTCTCATATTTATGTGGAACCTCCTCTGTTCCAGCTCTCACCCATTGCCCCTCATCTAGGTGACAAGAGCCTGGCTCCATCCTCCTGACACCCACCCTTCCCATATTTATAGACATTAATGGGGTCACCCCTCAGTCTCCCCCAAGCTCAAGACACCCAGCTCCCTCAGCCTCCCTTCATAATTGAGGTGCTCCCTGCCCTTCATCATCCTCATTGCTCTGCGCTGGACTCCCTCCAGCAGCTCCACATCCCTCTTGAACTGGGGGGCCCAGAAGTGGACACAACACTCCAGATGTAGTCTCACCAGGGCAGAGTAGAGGGGAAGAAGAACCTCTCTCGATCTGCTATCCACCCCAGGATGCTGTTGGCCCTCTTGGCCACAAGAGGGCGACACTGCTGGCTAATGGGGAGCCTGCTGCCACCAGCACCCCCAGTTCCCTCTCCTGTGCTGCTCTCCACCAGGTCATCCTGACATTATGTCCTGTCAAAGGGCTGTTTGTGCAGACCAGGCAGTTGTGCACAGGAGGGCTATGAATCAGCCGGGTGTCTGTGTCCCCTAAGGGAAGGAGAAGAAGGTACCGAGGGATCTTCCTGTATTACTTTTGGTTTAGATGCAGGTGGTCTTGATGATGATCTCTGCTGCAAGATCAGGGCAGATGGGGTGGGGTTTGGAGGTTCTGTTCCTTTCCACCCCCTTAAAGCTACCTTTGGTGTTGTGAGGTATAAACAGGTGTCAACGTTAAATAAGGAGAGTAAAGTCTTGGGCAGCACAGCGAGTCCATTAACTGGTCGTTCCTTTGCAGTCTCTGGGCCGTGTCTGAAGAGCGCAGGTGACCTGGTTCAGCATGGTTGGTGAAATTGCACAAGTTCTCTAGCTGCAGGGGGTTCAGCTGACTTCTGTGAGACTGGATCACAAGTCACCTGGAACACTTCTCTTCTGAACAGGCACTGCCAGCACCCTGTAAGCAGACTTTCCCGAGGTCAGTGCTGTGACTCGAGCCTGGTTTGGAACGCCGTGCTGCCTGCCCGTGGCCACGCTTGAGCGCTGTGCTTTGTGCGCGCGTCCTCTCGACTCAGGTCCCTTCGTGGCGCAGGAGGTCCTCACCTCAGCCTGGAGACACCCTCAGGCAAACCAGGAGTGTCAGCACCCTGTGAACTCAGCTGGAGGGTCTTTCCAATCCAGGTTACGTGGCGTTCTTTCACTGGCTTTGAGATCTGCTTGAGGCAAACTCGTGTTTGAGCGGCTTGAAGCTCCGCTGAGTTGTGCGGGGAGGGTTGAGAGTCCTGCAGGGCAGAAGAGGCACCATTTGCTTGGCCTCAGACTTTGTGAGGGAGGAAGCTCTGCGCTGCGTTCCCCGGTTGCTCGTGGTGCACGTCCCTGAAGCGTGATTCGTACTTCCCGTGCTGGAGCCAGAGAAGCAGGTGGTGGTTTTCCTCTGCCGAGCTGTCTGAAGTAGAGCTGGGATGCGGCTGTACCCTCAGTGCCTGTTTTTGTTTACAGCTCGAGCCGAGATGTTATCAAAATTGCCACCACCGCCTTTGCAGATGACTAAGATATCACAAGACCCACCCGTCCTGAGGCTTATCAGGGACTGCTGCTGTGGCCTTCAGAAGCCACGCTGGTGCTCCCAGAGGTGGGGCTGTTTGCTCTGTGCCTCACTTCTCCCCATCAGATAGGGCACCGTGCTCCAGTGCTCTTGGCTTGCCCTCCTGTTGTCTGATGGGAGGTGGGTGGCTCAAGGCTGCTTTGCCTGGGGGCTGTCCTGCTGATGTGGAACAGCTTCGGGGAGCACAGCTCATCTTCCTCAGCTGTAGAGCAGCTGGTTTCACCCAGCAGCAAACCAAGGTGGGAATCAGCACAACTCTTGTGCAGTGGATCCTGGCCTCCATGTCTGCACCTGCTGCAGGCAGTAGGAGCAGCCTCGTGCTGTTCATCTGGAAGCCCCCTTTTTGAAGCAGATGACTTGGTCTGGGACCAGCAAATCCTGGCTGGTCCCTTGCAACAGCAGAGAGAATCGGAGAACCGGGTGGCTGGGCTGGTAGTGTGCAGCGTGCCGGGAGCTCCCTGTGCCCTTTCCTTCCAGGCAGCACAGGGCCCAGCAGTCGAACAGCAGGTCAGATACTTGTTGTCTCTGCCATTCCAGTGTGTTTTGCAAGCACAACACTGAGTTAAAGATCGCTTGTCTTTCCTCCTTTGTTATATTTTGCCAATACTCAGAGCCAGAGGTGCTCAGCGGGTGAAACTCGATTCCCGCAGTCTCTGTGTGCAGGTAACTTTCCAGTGCGACCTGCTTTCCAGTCTGTGGAAATTTACCTCGCTGGCACCTATCTTGATTGGAAATCAAAAATGTCCCTACACAGAGGAGGAGAAAAGCCCAGCAAACCACAACCAAACCAGCGCTCCCCCGCTGCGGTTCAGCGCTCTGCAGGTGAAACCCTAGCTTGCTCGTCCTTTCACCTCGTTGCCTTGGTGCAGTTGCCTCCGTCAGCAAAACTTCCGCGTCGGGCGACCGAGGCCACTCCGGAGCCGCGGTGCTGCCTGGTGCTCCTGGAGCCGCGGCCGTCCGGTGTCAAAGCACCTAGGTGGCGGTTGGTAAGTTCAGCTTTCGGTGCCGGCACGCAGACCACGACGTGACGTGTGGCTGTGCAGCTCCTGCTGCTCTTGCCACAGTCCTGGCATCCCAGATGAAGGCTGGCTGGGCTCTTGTGCCCCCTGGATACGCAAAAGGGAATTTGTCTGCGTTGGGGGACTTGCCTTACGGATGGGTTTGTGTTGCTTTTGTGAGGTGGTGGTGGAGGGACTTGTTTGATCTCCTCTGGCGTGTGTGGCATCTTGCATTGATCCCCGTGTCGTGCCTTCCACGCTTGTCTGCTCATCCAAAACAGCCAAGCCTCTGATTTTGTGCCGCACGGACACCGCTCTCCTGGTGCACGCTCTGACCATGGCGCTGCAGCTCTCCACCTTACCCTGGACCGTGCGTCGCTGCACGCTCCAGAACTACTGGGGTTGGGCTTTGCTGTGGGGTTTAGCTGGCGGCACCTGTGCTGGACGGGCGAAGCCGTGGGCTGGTGGCACCTGCTCACCGGAGGGGAAGCTCACAGAGCTCAGGATGTTTGGCTTGTGGTCATTCCCTCTTGTTGCCTCCCCAGACACGTGCACGAGCCTCCCACACCTGTACAGGCATCTGTGTTCCCTTCGGTGTTAGCTCACTGTTGGTGCCGCCCGTCAGCTCTCGGCTTCAGAGCGTAGAGCGGCCTCTGAAGCGGCAGCGAGGTGCAGATGGGCAGATGCAGTTACACCTCAAGGAGGCACAAACACATAACCTCTGTGTTAATGATTGGCAGAGCAGCAGCAGCAGGGACTGTGCTTAGGGCTGAACTCAGCTTTAATACCTAACCAGGGGAGGGCATAAATGGCCCCCAAACACCGGCGCCACTGCACTGGCGCAGCTTTGCTTCTGGGCTGCTTCTGACCTTCCTCGTGATGTGGAGCATCTCAGCCACAGCTACCAAATCCCATTCCCGCTCTCAGCTGGGTGGCCGTGCCAGGACACTCCTGCGGGAGCTGCGATTGTTTTCTGAGCGAGCCGTCGGGGAGTGCGGCCTCAGATTGCCGTAACTGGATCTTGGGTCTCGCAGCTCGGGAAGGCTTATCGGAGAGAGAAGGGAAAAGTGATACAGGTGCCTGCAGAACCTGTTTCTGGAGGGCTCCGCTCCACACTGAGTTCTGGTGGCCTCTGTGTGTGGCAAAACTGAACTGGGGCAGCAGGGTAGGGGAGAAGGGACAAAATCCCACGGGGATCAGTGTTCCTCAGGAGTGAAGTAGTGGAGCAGGGATCATTCAGGATTTGAAACAGCCCTGTCCAGCCTGTTGTCTCAGGCTGTTAATGTTATAGCTGTGACCTCAGTCCTGTTACCTGCCCTTGGTTGGTTGGTGCTCAACCCTCAGCAGCTCAGACAGAGCTGGATGCTCCCCGTGCTTGGGTTTGGGCTGCTGCTCAGCAGACGAGCTGTACAGCTTCCTGCCAAGAGGTTTGCAGCATCTCACCTAGGAAGGTCTCTTGCTGTCTGGATGCTGGCAGGTCATCCACAACTTAACTGCGTGCGAGCTGTTAACCTTCCAAATTCATTATGAAAGAAACCCTAAACTCATTTTCTTTTTTATTAACAGGAGGAGTCTCGTATCCTCAGGGTGAAGGTGGTTTCTGGCATCGATCTAGCGAAGAAAGACATCTTCGGAGCCAGGTGGGTGTTCCGTGTCGGCTCATGGACGTGTCTAGCAGAGCGGGGACCCTTCGCTGATAAATGTGGTGAGAGATCCCCGTGGCTTGGTTATGGCCAAAGCAAACTGTGGCTCTTGTGTTGCTGAGAGCTGTTACTCGCCGCAGAGGCTGCTGGTGCCCCTCCTACTGCGTAAGGCTGAGTTCACCGTCTGCCTTAGCTCTGGGGGTGTGTGGCTGGCAGCCCAGGGTTGGGTAATCCACAAAGAGAAAGGACTCCCAGCCACCGCCTCCCCGTGTGCTCCCCAAAGACCACCAGCCTCTGCGGGCACCCTGCTCTCCCGTTGCCTTCCAGGCTCAGTCTCTCCGGTGCCAGGCATCTGGGTACCAAAAGATGGGGCGACCAGACTGCTTGGGCCTCAGTCAAAGCTGTCAAATGAGAGAGCTGGTTTTAAACAGCCTGATGGAAAGACACAGACACAGTCCCTCTGTGTGTTGGGACAATCAGTCACAGCTTTTCTCCCAGCCAAAGCAGCAGCTTGGGTGGGTACAGCCAGATGCATCTGGCTTGCAGAGGAGGTCCGAGCTGCGGCACGCTGCTGCTGGCTAGGAGACCCTCCCTTAGCATCTCCAAGGTGCTGCAGTACAGGAGGAGCTCGAGCAGGGTCGGCGCTGCTCAGCTGTGGCCGCAGCGCCCGTCCAGCCCTCTGTTGTAGGGCTCTCACGTACCTTGCTGGGACGTTAACAATTGGATCCCGGCGGCGATCGCGGTTGCCGCAGGCAGTATCGTTCGAAATAGCTGAGCAGGGTGTGTTGTGCGCGAAGCAGCGCAGAGAGGAGGCTCCAACTATGTGGGGCAGAGGCGGGCAAACATAGAGCGTTGAACCCGAGCAGGAGGAACAGTCAGGGTGAGGGTGTTTGCAAACCTATTAGGATGGCAGAGGCAGGGCCCCGGCAGCTGCTGGGCGTCTCGTGGCACGGTCACGTAGGGCTTAGCGCTGGCACGGAGCAGTAAGTGCCCCTGTAACCCACTGCAGGGCTACGCTGTGTTTTGCATCTCAGCGGGTTTTCCCTACCGGTGGTAATCGACGTCACCGTTAGCAAACACTGCCTGCAGGCTTGTGGGGTCTGAGAGCCACTTCTGGCCTGATTCAAGCCAAGGGAAGTCTCTTGCCAGCAGGAGCCCTGGTGTTTTTCTTCGGGAGGCTATAAAAATAAAGACACCTCGGTGCTGTTGACTTGGCTTTTATTTCTGGCTTATGTCAGCAGCGGGGCATGACAGAGGAGCTGCTGTTGGGAAGGACCCTGCGCGTAAGGAGCTGGTTCCACGCTGCTCGTCCCTTCGAAACGGTGAAGTGAGGGGAGACTGCGGTTGAAGAGGGTGAAGTGCTTTCTGGTTAACGTTGTGGATGCTTTTCACTACCAAGAAGCTCCTCCTCTGGTGACACAGGAGGTTCTTGTGGGCTGCCCCTGGGCTCACTGCGGTTCCCAGCTCTTTCCCAAGAGCCAGGGTACCAGCCTTTGTTCTGCTCCCAGCTCCCTGTCAGAGGGTGGCGGTGCCAGGGCACGCAGGCTGCTGGTGGCAGTGTCAATCACGCTGGCTTCCGCTGCTGGGAACAAGGCTCTGGAAACGTGGCGGGACTCGGTGATTTGCCCTTGTCCTGTTTTGGTGGGTGGGCAGCTACCTGTGAGCTGCCCTGGCAGGTGACACAGGCAGCACTTGGGCTCCTTTGGCTCTTACTGTGAAGTCCACTTCTGGTCCCTCCTGAGTTAGGGTCTGGCCTGGCTACTCATGGAAACGTTGGTGAGAACAATTCTCACCCTGCAGCGAGTGTGTTCCCTTGGAAGTGGCTTTAAGAAGCGGCCAGTTCTCATCCCATTCCAAGAGCCCCTTTGTCTAATGGAAGTGAACTGCTCACGGAGATGACTGACACTAATGCAGTGACCAGCCCCCGAGTTCAGCGCTCCCCGAGTGCCCTCTGCCTAACGGGAGCATCCTGTGGGTCTCCCACAGGGCACCTCACAAATGGCTGCGTTCAGCACAGCCACTCAGCTAGGTGGCAGCTGCTCAAGTGGGACGGAGTTCATTAGGGTAGAGAACCCCTCGTGGCTGGCTCAGGGCTTTGAGCACTGGATGTTGGGGCAGTGCAGCCTTCCCACCCCTGAGCTCTGCTCGCTCGCTCCCGTGGATGGCCCAGTGCTCCCCAAAACAAGGTGAATGTCACTACAAAGTCTTGAGGTGTTGCTCTTTGTTAGAATTGGGTAGGTCTGATTTCTGTGCTAGAGCTTGCCCTTGGCTTGCTTCTCCAGCTAGTCCAGGGCCCCCTGGATGGATCCCATCCCTTGGGTGTGCTGAGCACACACCCCTCTGCTTGGTGTCGCCTGTGGGCGCTCGATACCGCTCTGTGTCTCACTGATGAGGACAGGACAACAGTGCCCGTTGGATCTTGACTCCTGAAGGGCAGCGCTTGAGACCGGGAGCTGCGGACTCGTAACGGCAGGCTGTGCTCGTGGGCTGCTCTGGAGGTGTCTCAGGCTCTCCTCAAAGAGGGTGTTCGAAGGAGCAGCAACACAAGAACTTGTCTGAAGGCCAGGCAGACAGCAGAGGTTAAACCCTGCGCAAGACAAACCCGCTGGAGCAGAGGTGGCTGTTGACTGCTGGCAGCTGGCAGCAGAGGGCACCAGAGAATTTCCAGCTTTGGCCACGACCTGGCACTTACTTGGTGGCTTTCGAGGAAATTGGGGTCTAATGCTTCTCACCAAGTCACCAGGACTTTACCCACTTACACACGCGGTGCTCTCCAGGAGGCACCTTTGTGGGTCTGTCCCACCATCTGGGAGGAACTGGAGCGGGTACCCGGCGGCACTTAGCGTTGGGTGCAGCCTCTGCCGCTGTAAAGGCTGCAACGTGCGTTAACAGATGGCAGGTTCTACCTGTGCATAAACACTGTTCCTCTGGGCAGGAGCAGGAAGTGATGGGCACCCTGAGCCTGAAGCTTTGGCTTGTGCTCAGTGCCAGGAACCAGTCAGCCTTAGGGCTCCGCTACGAAGTCACCAGGAGCAGCACCCCCTGGAAGGATGCAGCTAGTTCAGGGGCACAGCTCCAGCCCGTGGCACCACAGCTGCAAAATTAACTGCTGTCCAAGGTCACTTCTGGCAGGTTTCATCAGGTGCCCCCACAGGGCACTACAGAGCCCCTCAGAGTCTGTCCTCAGATGAAACGACGCTTGGAGACGTCTACTGTGGACTCACCTCGAGGTTCTCTGTGGCTCTAGACAGTCAGGACCGTAACGGCAGCGCCGGTGTGTTTGATTCCCCACCCTGCCAGACTCTTCTGTTGCTTCTCTGGTGCTCGGGCAGCCCCAACCCACTATCAGTTCGACTCTGCTGCTTGTCTGGAGGGCTTTATGGCTTCATGTGACTTGCTACGGGACAGGGGATGAGGTGGCCAGGAAAACAACCTTCGGTGCTGCCTCCTGGGGTTTCTTGTCTTTCCTAGTGACGCGGAATGCACTCGGAGAGAAGTCGGCCAGCTCCTGCAAACCTCATTCCCAGCAGACTGTCCCGAGTTCACTTTGCTCCTCACTCAGACTTCCTGAGGTTGCTGGGCATCTGGCCACCCCACACAACCTCTACTAGCCAGACAAGTGATGGGTCTCTGCTTTACCTTGCCCTGAGGAGCACAAACAGTGGCCTCAAGGCAGCGTTTGAGCTCAGCTTTAGCTCTGGTTGTGAGTGCAGGCAGCCTGCAAAGGGAACCAGCTCTTGTAGCTGTTTGTGAGAACCCAGCGTTTTAAGGGAACAGCCTCAGAAGGTGGAGACTCTGTAGGTGGAGTTGGGGAGAATTTTTAACTCTCTTTTTCACCCCCAGGCTCCTCTGTGCAGCTCTCTGGGATGTGAGTCAGTATCTCTCCCTGCTCTCTGAGTAGAGCCTTGGTGAATTGCTTGTGGAGCCAGTGAGGCATCAGCCTGTCTTGGGGGATACAGAGTGCGAAGCCTCTGAAACGGCTCCGGGATTCAGGATGGAGAGGGGAGGCTTTGGATTGCGAGTGAAGGGCGAGGTAAGGTTTTCTCTTGCTCTTCAGAGCTGCCTGTGGTCACAGGGTCTGGGACTGGTGTGACAGCGGAGCGGCAGCTCCTTGCTCTGCCAGGCCAACTTTGGCAGTGGGTTTCGTGTAGTACAGGCAGGAAGGGACCCCTGGAAGGCTCCCGCTGAGGTCGTGGCTGCTTTTGAAGATGGTTTATTGTAGTGCTCTGGCTTTGTGAATCAAAGGCACCAGATGATGTCTGTGGCTGTTTGCACTACTGACTTTGATGGG
Organism: Phoeniculus purpureus; assembly: GCA_028565055.1. Lineage (NCBI taxonomy): Eukaryota > Metazoa > Chordata > Aves > Bucerotiformes > Phoeniculidae > Phoeniculus > Phoeniculus purpureus. The sequence goes on from JAOXOE010090530.1 coordinate 22,086, forward strand.
GCGGGAGGTTTGAAATCTCAAGCTCGTCCTCAAGACAGCCTTGAGCTGCTCTCCAGGTAGCCTCTTGCAGGCTCAGTGCTCTTCCAGCCCCCAGCCTTGGCAATTGCGTGGGGAGAGGATGCCCTGAGGTCTGCAGCTGAATTCGGTCGCTTTGGGGAACCGCGTGGGAAGAGGGGCTCCAGAGGATCGTGTTGTATCGCCTGGTGGGAGACTGGTTTCCCTCGCGGCAGAGAGGCGAGTTGGCGGCGCAGGGCCGGCCTCCGCGTGAGGAGCCCGGGTGCGTGCGCTTGCATAAGCGGCGCCGCTAAATTCTCTGCTGGGGGGTGCGGCTTCAGCTGCAGGGCTCCGGAGTTGGTGCTTCTTGAGCTTCCCCACCCCCTGCTTTCGGAGCGCTGAGTAAGTACGTGGAACCTGGGGCTGCTTCAGGAGTACCCGGCAAAGTCTGCCAGCGCTCGGCAAAGATGCTGCTCTGGCTGGGCTTTTAACGTGCTCGTAGTTTGGGAATCCTGCCTGTGGCTCTGCACTCGTGGGGAGGCTGCAGCCTGCCTGATGGAGCCGAGATTCCCGTGACAGATGACACTTATGCAGCTGCTGGGGCTTTAGGGAGGCACCCACACGCTCAGAGGTGGCGGTGCCATGGCACCTGGGTAGTTGTGGCTGGCTGGGGAAGTTCAGCCGGGCAGGAGGAAACCGTTTGAGAGCTCAGATTTCTTCTTCTTTCACGGCTGGTGCTCTGCCAAGCTCTTCCTGCGCTAAGTTGTGATCGATTCACGTGATCCTCGTTAACGTCACCCTCTTTAGATTCCAGTGTGTTCTCCACAGAGCTCTTGACAGCTCCAGAGTTGTGCTGCTCTGAGCTGGCGCTGGCACAGGCTTCGTGCTGGGATAGATGAGGTGGTTTTAATCCTATTGGGAGTTTGCAAAGAGGAGGGTTATAGAGCAAAGAGTGTTCAAGGAATCGACTCCCATCCATCTGCAGTCACTAGCGTGACAGTGACTGAGCTCATTTCTCCTTCCCAAACCTGACCTGAAGTCCCTGCTCAGCCATCAGAAAGCCCGATAGGGTGAACAGCTGGCAGCAAGCAGCGACACCGGCCAGACACCTTGACTAGGAACGTTTAGAGCTGCTCTGGTTAACCCGACAGAACAACAGATTGGACCTGCACTGAACCGCTGTGAAGCTGCTCCCACTCAGTGTGACCCTGCTTCTTGTTTTGCAGTGACCCCTACGTGAAGCTGTCCTTGTACGTAGCGGATGAGAACCGAGAGCTCGCTCTGGTGCAGACAAAAACTATCAAAAAGGTACGTGGGGTGCTTGTGTGATCCCCCCAGCTGTGGAAGTGAGGAGAGTGTGGGAAGGCAGCAGGCGGTTCGGTTGTGGTTGACTTGACAGCATCTTCGTTTGGAGTTAAGAGACCCCTGAGCAGAGTCAATCCAGGGGCAGTTGAAGACCTTGTGCTTCCCTCCAGAGCTGTCTTTTGAACGGCCTGCTGGAAGCTCTCTCCAACCCACAGGAGGACAAGCTGTTGCTGTTTGCTGGCTTGGCAGGCGCTCAGTACTGTTTCTATGCTCCTAGTGCTGTGTGCCAGCTGCTCTGGGTGAAGATCTGCCGCTGTGACTGTGCTGAGCTCTGATGATTTAGCTCCATCACTTGTGTCTCGGTACCAACCCTCTCTGAACGGCCGCGTCGCCCCGTGGAGCTGCAGTGCTCCCGAGTTCTCCTTGCACAGGCTTGAGAAGCCCTGCTCGTGCTTGCTCTGTGACAGCTGGAGCCTCCTCCAGCTCAGCTGGGCTCTTGGCAGCTCTCATCTGCACAGCACTTGCCCTTTTTAGGACGTAGCTCCTTCTGCTGAGGAGTCTCTTTGTGAAGTTGCTGATGGGTTTATTTCTGAAGCCTCCCTCTCTTCACAAGTGGGGTTTTTCCTGACCTGGCCCACTCATCCTTTTTATTTCTCATCGTTCCACTTACAAAGGTGGAAGAAGCCACTCCCAGTTCAGGACGTTCACCAAAGGTTGTGGGGCCTGTGCAGCTCCGGTAGCTCTCAGCGAACCTCAAGAGGGTCGGAGCGAGGAGGTGGCCCATCGGACATGTGGTACTGGGCTCGAAGCTTAGCCACCCTCAAGCTTCCCAGGCTGCTGCCGTGCTGGTTATAACCTCTCGATCAACGTGCTCGAGCTCCCATCACGTTGCAGCCTACCCACGTGTTGTGCTCTCAACGCCGATTCGGGCTATCAAAACCAACCAGAGGCCCCCCACGCGCTCGGGGAGCATCGCACCTCACCTTCACTCATCGCTTCCTCGCTCGGTTGAGCGTGCAGCCTCAGGCTGCCCCTGGTTCTGCGGCCCTCAAGTTGTCCTTGTGCAGAGAAGACCCTAATTGTTGTCGTGTGGGTTTAAACGAATCTGGAGTGGGAAGCATCTTCTGCTTTGATTTTTCATAGGTCCACAGCGACTTGCTCTTTACTTGGAGAATCCTATTTATGCTGAAGCTCTATTTTAGAACCATCTGACTCAAACAGCCTCCCACGTTTGGTTCCCTCAGAGACTTTCCAGATAATGTGGTGGCAGGTTATTCCTGGTGATTTTCGGTGTCCTGCTTTCTCCCTCTGGGAGATGGCTGCTGCTCACGCGTTCCGTGCCGATGACGGAAGAGCGGAGCCGAGCGAGCTGCGGCGCGTGACTCTGTGTGTGTTTGTTTCTCTTGCAGACGCTGAACCCAAAGTGGAACGAGGAGTTTTATTTTCGAGTAAGTCCCCCTTTTCTCGCCGAGTTCAGCCAGCCCAGTCAGGCTGCCCGAGAGCGGCCCGTGCTGGCTCTGCTGGCCTCAGGGGGCGGGCAAGCACCGCTGTGCAGCTGCAGCCTTTATTCAGAGGAGGTTTGAGGCCACCTGACAAGCGGCACTTTGGCCAGCAAGACCCTGTAGTTGGGCTGGTTCTACCAACACCCTTGTTGGTGGCACCTTTCCTGAGGCCAGGGCCCGGGAAGCAGGGCAGTGACAAGCTCTCGTTGAGGTGCTGCCCCGGTTCGGTCACCGCCTGAGCTCGTCCCTCTCGCTGTTCTCATGAGGCTGCTGCTGTTGTTTGTGTTTCCTCACAGGTGAACCCAACCAATCACCGCCTCCTCTTCGAAGTGTTTGATGAGAACAGACTGGTGAGTGCTTGTCTCCATCACGTTTCACTAACCCAAGGAGCACAGAGGGGCAAAGGTGGGCTTGGGGCTGTTGTTAGCCAGTGTGCTGCGAACCGCACCCGGAGGCATAAACCCCCCTTGGCTTGGGGGCTGAGAGACCTTGGAACACAGGGAGTCCCTGCGGGCTCACACCGGAATGGGCCTCCTTAACCCACTTTTCCTTCAGCTTCTCCACACAAAGCAGCAAAGTCCCAACCTTTACCCTTTCTAGTTACTTACAAAGCAGCTGCTTCACCCCCCGATCGCGTTAGTGTCGCATTTCTGTGTCTTCTCTAACCTGAGCATCTTCTGGGTGGGCTGCGGCTACCGGAGCTAGGGGTGGCGTGAAGTTCTCAAGCAGTAACGGGCAGATGGCCCTGGGGTTGTGTCTTTGGGGAGCTGAAACACCCGTTGTGTTCCCGAGACCAGGTGCTGATGTTTGGTGCGTGGGGGCACTGCAGCCTCTGCTGCGCTCTGTGCCTTGTGCAGGTTAGGGAGGAGGATGACATAGAGCCACGAGATCACGTCCTCTGCCAGGAGGGCGTCAATGGGTCTCCTGTGTGACTTGCTCTGGGTGCTCCTGCTGTGGCAGGGGGGTTGGACTGGATGATCTTTGGAGGTCCCTTCCAACCCCTAATGACTGGATCTAGCAGATCCTGCTGTGGCAGGGGGACTGGACTGGATGATCTTTGGAGGTCCCTTCCCATCCCTAATGACTGGATCTAGGGGATCCTGCT
>JAOXOE010090619.1:0-25977 GCA_028565055.1 Phoeniculus purpureus
GGCACCAAGTGCCATGTCCAATCCTGCCTTGAACAGCTCCAGGGACGGCGACTCCACCACCTCCCTGGGCAGGCCATCCAAGCACTGTTGATTTCTTGTGAGTATTTGCTCTAATGCGTCTTCCTTTTGAATTTCATTCAGTCCTAAGTTCTGCTCTCAAATAATGCCTTTGTCAGTTCATCCAGGGCTTCTGTATTTGCAGCTTCTCAGTGTTTTACGTATCAGATTTACTAGTGAAAAACCCTGCATTTGGGTTGTTGTTTTTTTTTCTCCCAGACCTACAAACTCAGTTTGAAATATGAAAATTAATTTAAGTTCCTCCTTTTTCTGTGTGCACGTGTGCGTGCTTAAGTGTCTCCAGTAAGAGAGAACCTTCTTTGGGTGGAAGGTTCATGACAGTTGTGAGAGAAAGAGGCATCCACTTTTTTCGTGTTGCGCCTTTGGTGACCTCACCCACAGAAGGTGATGGGACTGTGCAGTCAGAACAAGGTTATGAGGAATGAAATCAGTAATAGTTTGTTTTGTTCAGATTTGTCACTGCAAGGGTCAGATGCCACGGAAAAGAAGGTGTTATTTTATCTCTAAGCTTTTTGGAAGATAATAAAATCCAACAATTCATGTCTGTTGTTACCTGTCTAGAAAGACCGTTATACACTTTCTAGCTATTCAGTGTCTCTTCCCCCACTAATTGCACATGTAGTAAATCCTTCCCTCCTTTTTGCCATGCACATAGTTCATTATCAACTATACTCATGTTTCCTTCCCTTTCCTTCAGCTAAATCCTCCTAGGTTTAGTTTGCTTTGTTAGCTCACTGCAGACAAGTCCCTCCAGCTCTACTCATGTTGTCTTGCCCTTTGTGAGAGCTCTCCAGTTTGTCTACGTTTTTTAAACAACGCTATTCATAGAAGTGGTGGTTAACCAACTAAATCTGCATTAATACCGCCTGTTAATAAGTGATATAAATGTTTTAAGTTGTGTTAATACGGTAATAGAGCAAATTTGATCGGTGTTATATTGGGGAAGCAATTGTATAGAACACAATTTTTATATTCTCTTCATATTTCATCTGTGACTCAAAAGGAATGCTGTTGTGCCACTCAGGATGAATTCTTACATCTGTTTCAAAGAAGCATAGGAGGAATTTACGGTAGAGAAGTCCCTATCCACATTAAGACCTTCACAGATAGCGATGTTTTATGTGAAACAGCGATGACTTCCGAAGAGAATTAGAGTACCATTAATTAATTACTTAATTATATTAATTTTTTAATACAAAGTGACATTGTGAGTCTTTTCATTGTCTCAGAGTGGTTTTCATTAATTAAGCAAGACAGCATAAGGCATAACTCATCTCTGGTTTAACATAAAGGACAACAAATGAGTGTAATGTATGGGCCTGAGGTTGGTATCTACATTCTCCTTGCATTCCCTCTCTTATATTTCAGATATATTGGCACAGTAAATGAAAACTGTACAGCAAGGAAAAACTGTGGAATTTGACTCTGAATCCAAGTAAAAATTCCACACAATCCCACTCCTGTATTTAGCAAGCTTGCAACGTGTTTTTTCTTGTGTTTGTATTCATTATTGCTGAAGTGTTTTTACAAGGAAGTCTCCTGGGAATATATTGGGGTTCTACGCTGTCACTATTAACCTTCTGGCACTGAGAAGAAGCTTTGAGTTACGGTTCTTGAGACCAAGATTTTGGGCCATGACAAACCCCTTTTAGTTACACACCCATAGTCAAATACCGAGCGAACGACCAGGAAAGACTGCGAGAAAGACTCTTACAACAAGTTTAACAGCTGATGCTGCGTTGTGTGAGACTGATGCACAGGCTTGTTCCAAGTGCACATTAAAACACAGGGATACACACTTCTGGGTTCATCTGCTTCTAAGCACAACATTTCACGTTGTTCCTCATTAATAATATCCTTTTTAAGATAGTACAAGAATGAAGACAAAGCCTGGATTGTTTCTTAAAACGATGTCCTGGAACATTAGAGATACTGCATGCTTCTGATCTTGGTGTGGAAAATATGAGCAAGTGGAAAATGTGCATCAAGGAGGCAGTTCACTGCCTCTCTGGATACTCTCATGCACACTTTGTTTTGGGGGATTTGAGTCTATCCCATCATGTCCCAAATCCTGTCCAACATAATACATTAACTTAAAGTAATACTGCTATTCCAGCTGATTGAGCACTCCAGGCTGTTTTCAGAGGTGATGGCTTCATACATTAACACAGAATATCAATCACAATAGCTGGCTTTTGCTGAGTAGGTGGAGGCTGTGCTGCCTTGTGCCTGTGAAACTTAAGAGACTGAGACTCAATTTCTTTCTCTTCCACAGGTTTTCTGTGCAACTGTTGGCAAGACTTGTAGGTTCATAAAAAGCACTTGGGTCCTAGTACTTGCTTCTTGTGCTGTTTATTTCCCCTCTCCCCTTGTTTTGGTTTGTTTTTCTTTTTTGGTTATAAAACACTGAAGCAATCCCTTACACAGGCAGTAGAAGTGTTGGGGAGTATTTCTGTTCCAGTGTTTTTAGTGGTGGTTAGAGGAGTTTCACCCAAGCAAGAGAAGCAGGACATGCTGGATATGTTTTCTCCTTTGTATTAATACACTGAATAGGGAAGAACTGAGAGTAGTGAGGAGTAGTAAAAAACTGAGAACAATCAAAGTAAGTGCAGAACTCAGTGCAGAATCAACTGCTTTGCCAGAAGTTTTTCATTTTCCTTGTTGCTTTCAGTGGTTTCAATATGCCAGATAAAACATGTTCTGTACGACTTCAGTGAAAAGAGGAAGAGAAATTGCTTGGAATAGGAGCCTTTACCACTGGGCTGGAGTGCTCTTCTCTGAAGTCCTTGGGAAGATGCTTTTGGGAAATCTGCCTGTTGATGGAGACAAAAAGAAATCATCGAGGGGCCATAATGAGAGCAGTAATGTTGGGAGCAAACAGAAAGGCGTTTTTGGAAGATAATACAGGAAGACTGCAGTGCAAGACACTGGGGCAACCTGTCAGAAAAATTGTTCTCTTGCTGCCACAGTGATCATATGCATTAGACAGAAAGATGAACAACTAAACCTGAGTCACCTGTGAGGAAGACAAGAAGGCACAAATCTGGCAGGGACATCACAGCTGATATAAACGTAGATGCTATGAGAGGAAGCTCAGTATGTGTGGCAGCCATTGCTTTGTAGTGGCAGAGATGTGCCTGGGTGGCTGTGAAATGCTCCTTTTGCACTCTCCAACCAGACTGTTGCCAAAGTGAGCTGTTAAAAGGAACCGAGTCCTCAGCTTTCTATTTCCCAGCTGCAGTTGAGGTGCAGCTTGGAACAGCTTCCCCAGTTAGGAGGGGTGTGTGTGCGTCTGAGCCTCTTAACGCTTGTCAGCTTGAAATACTGCAGAGATGTTGAGGAAGTTGGCTAGGCTGGGACTTTGTAAGGGGAAATGTGCAGGGTTCTTATATTTGGGAAACTAGTGCCTTGAAAACTGCCTTCAAAAGAGAGGCAACCCTACTAAAGTCACAGGTTTGTCGCCACATTTAGAGACCCCCTTCAATGACTTTCTTTTCAGGGTTTGTTTTCCTGAGCTTCGGTTTTCCCCTTCTCAGCCCAGGTTGTTTACAATTCACTGCTGCATTACTTGTAGGCTGCTTAGTCTCTATAAAGCACCTGTAGCAGAAAAAAGGTCTAATAATGTCATATTCTCAGTTCTCGTCAGTGCAGCTGCCATGTGTGTGAATGGGATGCTGCATGGGTGGCTGTAGGTGTGAATTGAAAAAAATGGGGAGGTGATGAAGGAATCAAAGATGTGAATGTGAATGGAGAAATCAGATTGTTGAACATTTCTTGTCCTGCAGCAAAAATTAATTTAGGAATGTTTTACTTTGGAGAAAATCTCTTTTGAGCTTGGTTTTGAGCTTTTGGTTTAGGTGATCCTGCTGTGTCAGGGGGATTGGACTAGATGATCTTTCGAGGTCCCTTCCAATCCGTAATGATTCTATGATCTCCTCCTGTCCTGTCGCTAGTCCCTAGAGAGAAGAGGTCAACCCCCACCTCACTCCCACCACCCCTTCAGGTAGTTGTAGAGAGCAGTGAGATCTCCCCTCAGCCTCCTCTTCCCCAGGCTGGATAACCCCAGCTCCCTCAGCCTTTTATTCAGGTGGTGTCGATAGCATCTGAGATCTCAAACACAGGAATGAAGACACATGAACATTGAAACCCAGGCTGTCATACGGGAATTGATCTCCCTGCACTTGCAGGAAAAGAAACCTTTTGAAATGAGTATTGATTATGCAGTATGTAATAACACACTTGTCTGATATACATGATGAATTCATTAGCGTGTGAGCAAAGGGAGACAAAATGAGAAATACTCCATGACGTGAGCTGTTGTTTTTATTTTGTTTGTCCAGTAAAACCACCAATGTATTGACTAACTTTTCAACTGGATGCTCACGTGTAACAAAAATCTCACCCAAAGACATTATCCATCTCCATTGATTGCTTACAGATCCTCAAATGAGAATTTAGTTAGCTGTGAACAAGTGTAAAGGAGATGAAAATGCCCTAACAAAACAGGATCATTTATAGACTCCACTTCAGACAATATTTCAAATGTTCACAGAATCATAGAATCATTAAGGATTGGAAGGGACCTCACAAGATCATCTAGTCCAATCCCCCCAACACAGCAGGATCACCTAGACCAAGTCACACAGGAACATGTCCAGCCAGGTTTAGCCCAAAGGCTACCTAGGCAGAAATACTGTGGGACTGAGGGCACCAGTCATAAAAAGAAACTTCTTCCATGTTAAAGCAGATTTTATAAAGATGAAGTGAGACCTATGGCAACTTGATTAACTTAACCAAGCAAAGGCATTTCACATCCAAAAGGCTCAAATAATCCCATAATAATAAAGCAGTTATTCCAGGTTCATTTATGGTGACAAATGCCAATTACAAGAAAGCCTCACTTGTTTGTTATATCTTTTCCTCTGCATACCCTTCCAAAACATGGTGAACTATCACTATTTCTTGAATAGACATCATTTATTTCAAACCTTTTTGAAGCAACACTTAATTCACTTTATCCGCAAACTTGTGAAATACAAATGTTTATTTTTTGGCTCAGACTTTGACATTACGAGGGTGGACTCGAGTTCGTCCTCACACACCCCCCACATAGATGGCATTCCCTTGACTTGTCACACATCACAGATGAAGTAAGAGAACCTTAGACATCAGCAAGGTACCAAAGTTAAGGAAGCTTCAATACCTCAGGTATTGCTTCACTCGATCAAATAGTTGCCCAACAACAACTTTTCTTTATACCCATGGGCTTAGCTGCCTCACTCAGTTTCTGTAGGAGCCTGAAGAAGCATTTTACACCACCTGAATGCAGAACAGAAGCCATTCTTCCTCAAATCAGAAGACGATTTTCAGACAAGTATTTATTATATGTGTGATAGGAAAATAGTAATAATATATTGTAATTATTGTTCCAAACCTTGTTCCTCTTTCCACTGTCACCTTCCAACCAGATTTTTACATAAGTCTTACTGGGAGATAGGAAGAATTGTCAAAATAGTGTACACGCTCAAAAAACACTTAAACAAACCCAGCTCTCACGCTTAGCTCTTTATCACGAACTAGTTCTGAACTGCTGAAGTCCTGTTGCCTTAATAATGTTATCAGTGAAAACTCGACAGCTCCCAGCATACTCTGCAATTTAAACTAACTTTCACTACGATGCTGTCAAGATCCCAAATTCTAGGATTATATTTCTTAATCACCAGAATACTGATTTTGATCTGTTGCATCACCTGGGATTTACCTGCCTCTTAAAAATATCAGGGGAACATTTATTATTTTTTTTTAGTATTATTTTTACTCATTATCTCCCTACACGAAGAGGTAACTCCTGTGTCAGCTTCTGCACAGCAAACTACACGGTGACACTAAACTACACACCAGGCAGGAAAGGATTCGTAACTATTTGAAATCACTGCTCAACTAACATCTCCCTTGAGAGGAAAGGCTGAGGGAGCTGGGGCTCTTCAGCTTGGAGGAGACTGAGGGGTGACTTCATTTGTGTATATAACTATGCAAAGGGTGAGTGTCAGGAGGATGGAGCCAGGCTCTTCTCAATGTCATCTAGTGATAGCACAAGGGGCAATGGGTGTCAGCTGGAACACAGGAGATTCTACATCAATATCAGAAGAAACTTCTTCCCAGTGAGGGTGACAGAGCACTGGAACAGGCTGCCCAGGGGGGTTGTGGAGTCTCCTTCCCTGGAGATGTTTAAGACCCATCTGGATATGTTCTTGTGTGACTTGGTCTAGGTGACCCTGCTGTGGCAGGGGGATTGGACTAGATGATCTTTCGAGGTCCCTTCTAATCCCTAATGATTCTATGATTTCCATTCTTTGCTAAGCTTTTCTCTCAGGACCCCACAGCAGAAAACCTCTGATACCAGCATGAAAGAACACACCAGGGCAAGCAGAGGATGTGATGCCTTGTTTAGATCAATTGCCTGCCTTATGTGTCCCATACATTTCCATCTCAAACGCACCTTTGAGCTGAGAGCGACGTTTAACTCTCAGAGCCCAAGTAATTCTGACATTGTACGTCAGCGCAGGCTTCCTGCAAAGAGCTCTGGTCCCAACTCAAAAGCCTCTTGCTCTGTTTGTCTAGGAGACTTCTATTTCCTGTTTAATTGTAGTTTTATCTTAAAACGACCAAAAGATGCTTTATGCAAATAAGGCCTTTCAACATTTCACTCTGTGAAATGAAAATAAACCAGAAGGTTTGTTGCCTTGCAAATTCCTCATAGTAAGCCCTTGAAATGACAGGATCCAAAGCGCACAGAGCATGGCAGCAGATGAGAAGCTGAGTGTCAAAATCCCACCATCACATCTCAAAAATCATATTGGATGTGATGTTGTATCTCAGTCTGTCACCACACGTAGCATGGGGAAGCACCTCTTCTATAAATCCAAAAAGAATCTATGGGACAGCATCAAGTCTGTTTAACAGCATCTCTTGCACATTCCTACTACCCTCATTAGTTCTGCACTTTAAAAAAGGCTTCTTGGATGGAGGCCAAGTTTTTTATGTCCTCAGAGATCACTTTGTGGTCATTCCCTCCTCCCCCCAAGGCCTCTAGGACTTGGAGTTCCGCTAGAAACTGATTTCTGTATTCTACTGGCCCAGTATTTCCAGAGTCCCGGTCCCAGCAGAATGCTGGAGAACAATAGATTTAGCCTCCAGATGACCACCCAGATCTTTCATTGTGTCTTAACTTAGTGGAAATTGCTAGTGACTTCGGTGTCTGCAGCCAGAGGGAATCACATCACCAATCTCCAAGCTACACACACATCTAATTCATCAAGCTGAGAAACAACAGGTTTGTGTGGCACCACCTAACAATTACGCTTAACAAACTAAAACAAGGAGGTGCATGCTGGAGACCTACATTGAAACCAATCAACAACATCCTCCTACACTTCTAGGTAGCGAACACAGTCTCTCTGTGGCATCCCAGTGCCATGTGAGACTTGGTCTGGGTGGCCCTGCTGTGGCAGGGGGATTGGACTAGATGATCTTTTGAGGTCCCTTCCAATCCCTAATGATTCTATGATTCTATTCTATCAACAGCTACTTGTACAGGGACATACTGAGTTTCCTTCTCCATTTTTTGACAAACTTCCTTTCCCCAGAAGGATTCCAGGGGAATTTTCAATGCAGCACTCTGATGCCCCATTTATTATTTGCTTTATACTAATCACCTGGAAAGCATCAGATTTGCCACAGAATCAACTTCCTTAAAAGCAAACCCATTTTCTACATGTTCTGCTTCCAACTCCCAAGTAACAATGAAAATAGATTATTTTTGGCTCCTCACCCTCTGCTTCTCTCCTGTTCATTACAGAGAAGTGACCTCTGCTCTGCCAACAGGCAATGTCAGCTCCTGTCTCCTGCTGGGTACATTCTCAAAAGAAAACATTTACAAAAGACCATGCACTTACCCCATGCTGCCTACTGGGATACAGAAGACAGATGTAAAGAATTGGAGATTCACCTTCTCTGACCGCTTTCAAGTCACACCAACCACCTCCAGAACAAAACACGAGGAAGAAAAAAAATTCCCCTCTCTTCCTCAGCGGTGCAGCCAGGGCACTAACATCGCTGCTTCACACATTCTGCTTCCTACCTCTCAACCACGGCCACCGCTGGGGGCTGATTTTGGAAGCTGCTTGAAAGCTTTTTCAAAAGGGAGCTATTTTTTTGTTTAATTATGTGTTCATAGCACACTTTCCCCACGATTGCTTTTAAACAGCATCTAGTGCTTCCAAGTGATTATGACCGTGCTGTTAAAAAAGGCAAATCGATAGCAAAGGAGAAAAGTGACTGTTTAAACAAAATACAGCTGGAACATCCTATGCGGTGGGGACTGCTCAGGCAACTTCAGAAACGCATTCAAAAAGCTAGAGGAGGAGGACTGGCCTTTCAGCAGTAGAAAAGGCAAGATTCAAACTCTTTGTAACTTGGTTCAGCATCCACTAGTCACTTATCTTCTTAATGGCCCCTCAAACAGAGGTTCTGAAATATTTGAGAAGGCAAATATTTACTCCTTCACTACCACTTCATAGAATGAACATCACTGAAAACCCTTGCAAATCCCTTCTGCAGCTTCAGTCCCTTCAACTATTTTGCCCAAAATTTGGGCATTTCCTTAATGCTTTTGAGGGAAACCCAATGGGCAGAAAGGCCACCTGTTTCTTCTCAACTTGAAAACACAGGACTATGAAACTTCAGTCCTTCACATGCTTGAGGATTGCTGTCTGAGTGTCCTGTAGAGCTATGGTCAAGAGGAGATTAAAACCAACTTCACTCTTACAAAAAGCTGAGTAGAACATACAGAATTATTAATACACAGAACAGATAGCTCAATACAAAGGAGTTTATGCTCATTCATTTCCGTTTTCTATTGCAGAGGAACTGTCCATAAAAATGACTGTTCGTTCCGACAGCACCACAGCCTTTTGTCTTTATTCACACTCAGCAACTGTCCAGAACCTCATCATCTTTGAAAGCTGATCTCTCAGAGCAGTAGGAATTCAAAACACACACAGACTAAACGATATAAAAAGCTAATTTCTATCCCTTAAGTTTGCTTTTGCAAGTGCTTCTCCAACAACTCACCCAAAAAGGTATGTTTCTCATCTTTCCAGAAATCTGTTTGCCCACCCCAAAGACATTTTCTTTTCACCAGTAACTACTGGGCATAAACTGATATCACTTCAATGTTCTACTCTGAAGGAGGTTTGCTCACCATCACACAAAATCATTAAGGTTGGAAGAGACCTCCAAGATCATCCAGTCCAACCATCACACCAATACCACACTGTCCACTAAACTCTGTCCCTCAGGACTACATCTAGTGGTTTTTTGAACTCCCCCATGGATGGTGACTCCATCCCCTGCCTGGGCAGTCTGTTCCAACCACTGACCACTGTGTCAGGGAGGACACATTTTCCCTGATGTCCTATCTATACCTGCACTGGCACAACTTGAGACCGTATCCTCTTGCTAGTGGCTGGGGAGAAGAGACCAACCCTCACCTCTCTACACTCTCCTGTGTCAAGCAGTTGTAGAAAGCAATCAGGTCTCCCATCAGCCTCTTTTTCTCCAGGCTAAATAACCCCATTTCTCTCAGCCACTTCCCATCAGACCTGTCCTCCAAGCCCTTCGCCAGCTTCATTGCTCTTCTTTGGACCCACTCCAGCATCCCAACATGCTTCTTGTGTTGAGGTGCCCAAAACTGAAGACAAACTCTGTGTCCCAGTTGTCTGTCATTCTAACACAGGGCAAAGCCTGCTGCACTCTCCATCACTGATGAATGAGAAAACTAGAAAGCAAACAGCTTCAGGAAACACAGAGGCAGAAGCACGGGAAAGACTGTGGATTGAACCCTAGTTTTCCTAATGCCAAGACAAAACCAACGCAATCCAGCAGGACACCATGAATTACAGAGCTCTTCAGCACAGCAAAAAACACCCTTCTGGCAAAACCTCAGGCTGCAGCAAAGACGTTAATCCCAGTCTCAGCAGTCACTATTTCATGGTATGAATAGCTCCAAGTAAACAGTTTTGTGCTGCCGTGGAAGGGTTTCCCAGGACAACCCTGCACATTCTGAACCACAGAGCATGTCACAATCCATCAGAACAATTCACCACCGCAATCCCCTGTAACTTGCACTACTGTGCAAGTAGCATTTGGTCTTATTTCCCACACTGAGCTATACTTGGGGGCCAAGATTTGGCTATCAACAGGAGACGTACAGCGCCTCAAGGTTACAGTTCAGTGGGTACTGCTTGTTAGTCGACAGATGTATGGCCAAGAAAGCATTAAAAAGATTAACTATCAGGAGAACTAAACCCTTCTTTCCCCTGAACTGCATTTCAGTGCAGTGGTACAAAAGGTATTAAAACACCACAGAGCAGGGTTAACGACAGAGTTTATGGCAGTGGTTAATTAAGAGGTCAGCAATACCCCAGTACATTTACGTGGGGTTTATGGACAGGATTTATTTAAGGAATGCATCACCTCATCTACTGATAAACTCGTAAAAATGGAGTAGTTTCTGGAAAACATGTTCTTGCTGGGTTTTACTTTGCTGTGCCAGCAAGCATCAGCTGATCTCCATATTTCTGATAACAGCCAAGAGCCTTCCTCCCAAGATTTTGACTGAGCAAGCTCAAACACTGCAATCGTAGTCGTCAAACCATTCATGCAAAGACAAAATTACACCCCCCAAAGAAACCCATTGGAGCTCTTGGGTGATGGCTGTCAGCTGGAACATAGGAGGTTCCATATAAATATCAGAAGGAACTTCTTCCCCGTGAGGGTGACAAAGCACTGGCACAGGTTGCCCAGGGGGGTTGTGGAGTCTCCTCTGGAGACATTTCAAACCCGCCTGGATGTGTTCCTGTGTGACTTGGTCTAGGTGATCCTGCTGTGGCAGGGGGATTGGACTAGATGATCTTTCGAGGTCCCTTCTAATCCCTGATGGTTCTACCATTCAGCCTACCTGAATCCTTAAATGCTATTTATGTATAGCCTTTGTTCTATACTTCATTGTACCTTATTCAACCTCTTTATCCCTAATAAAACCCAGCAATAGTTGTATTTGCTAGAGAAGATTTATTTTCCTTTTGGACTTACTATGCTTTTAATGTCTTAATAAACTTTAAGAAATAAATGGGAACATACTAAATGCAGTGATATTTAAACCTCACCTTTTAAAATACATTTTCCAATCTTTAAAATTATGGAACTTAAATTGAAAAGCACTTGGCTGCCAAGTGAAAAATGGCTTTCACTGTTTCACCAGTTTATTCAAAAAGGAAGGTATGTTGGCTGATGGGTTTACTTGAGGTGCCATATTTATAACAGCTGTGTGTGTTTGCTTACCCAGTCCCTAATGAAATCAACAGACTGAACTCAGCTGTTTGTGATTATGGTGCTTTAGGTAGGTTTATGTTGAAAAGTGTCTGTTTGCCACAAGTGGAGTCTTGGATGCCACTAAAAGTATTTAATTTTTTTCTACTAAATACATCTCCAGGACCAGTGCTTTTAATCCATTGCAGGTTACTTCTACTATCGCTCGTGTGATGATAGACAGGCAAAACACCTTGCAATTCTTCGTTTCATATGGATGGCTGAGTAAACAGAGGATGGCCAGAAACCTCGAGGTACTGAAAATACGTCCATAACCCGTACCGTTCACTGTTCTGTCTGTTGGGATGGCAGATGGTACTTGTTTGCAAAGGTCTGCTGTAATGGTGTTCTGTGGCAGAAGATGGTTGTTCTTCATGAAGCCAACCTTGAGCAAGCTCCTGTTGAGAGATTTGTTGGTTAATAGCAAAGATAGATGAGTGCACTATGCATGTTAATGGAAGATATTAAGTGGGTAAAGACAACTTCATGCACTGTGAAGCATTCTGTATGTAATTCCCTGCTCCAAAAGGGTCACTAATACAGAATGTGTTTCTCATGTGGTGTGAAAGCTCAGAGCTTTTCCTGAATCACACCTCTAAGTCAACACTTTTATTTATAACATGTTCAGAACAAGCAAACAAGATCCCAAGTGCACTCCTTTAGCTTTTCCTCCACTGTTTGGAAATCCAATATCCAGCTTCATTACACACTTCATTACATAATGCATCATGCTACATTTCTCACCTTACAGCATGTCTTGGACGTTGTGCAGTTGTCTCTAAGGTATCGTGGCAATATGAAGTACAGTTCTTGGACCCTATTTATCAAAGGAACTTCCTTATTTATAAAATCAGTCTGGTGTTGGCATGGGCATTTCTTTACCTGCAGAAAGCTTTGTGGTCACGTCTATGAACTGTACTGATTGCATTGAGTTTGGTTTGGGTGCAAGTAAAATACAAGTAATGATAAATAGAAAACATGTATAAAGAACTAGGTGATGGTATTTTAGTTAGGGAAAATAATTGGACTAAATGTCTTTATACAAGAGCTGTCCTCAAACAGAGCAATAGCTGCTCTTATTTAATCAAATGCTGCATACGATTTGCCCATGCAGTAACCCAACTGGTAGCAGCATTTCCAGTTGCAAATTGCTGCCTGTATAAGCTATTTGGAAATGGGAAAAGGAAATGAATCAACAAATCTCATAGCAGATTGGAAGACAATAATGCAAGCACAGTGAGGTTTAAGCTGCAGTAAGAATCCTGATAGAAAGCTATGGTTAGATATTTTTTTACATGACAGGCTTCAAAAATGAAACAGATGCAGAATTTGTGGTGGGATGTAGAAAGAGCTGCTAGGGTAAGGAGAATCATCTCTTGGGAATGTTCCAAACAGAGAGATGGCTGGCCTAGGATAAGAAAACTGGACTGTTTAATCTAAATGATCTTAAATCACCTATATTTTGTCCTCTTGATGATCTTTACCTTCACAGCTGGTTTTTGTAATAGGATCATCTTCCCTGCCCTGTCTCTTTTCCTTTGCTGGTGGTGAGTGAGGACTGCATTTTGATACTGTCTTTAACCAGCATCTTTGTATAGAGTAATTCAGAGTAAGTGAATTTTAGAGGCTAAACGACCATCAGTGCCTCAGAAATAGGAGCATGTCATTACTAAAGCACCTTTTCATACTGTTTGGGATATTATTTGCCTACAAATAGATTTCATTATTTATATGGAGTATATTTTTATTTAAGTGTCTATGTGATGTTAATGAGTATCTATTTATTCAATTTCCATTAAACATTCTTCCCCAGGAAGCTTTCCTTCACATCTGCTGTTTCTCATACTGCATTTAAAGCCTGGGACTTCCCAGGTGAACTGAAGCAAAATGTCGGAAAAACCCATTAAAAAAAAGTGTTGGTTTTTCTTTTTTATTCTGTTATTTTGGCAAACTGCTTAACTGCTAGTTTCATGTTGTGAAATTGCCTTGGGGATGCCTGTGTGAGTCTTCACTGGCATTTTCACTGGAAATGTAAAACAGATCTCTCTTTGTTGGCTTCCTCCCCTTACAAGGTTTTATACTACAGCAATTTCTTTCCATCCTCAGATAGGAATACATGAATACATCCAATTCAAATATAGATGATACTGGAAAAAGAAGAGCGGAAACCTGCAGGTTTTGCTGCATGAAGCCTGCTTCAGAAATTACTAGAGAAGTAGAGACTGCTATGTATTGAATGCAGCTATTGGCACAGGGGTCACGGTCAGTCCTAGACCAGAGGACCAAACTCAGGTGAACTCTGGTCCCCATCACGCTTATTTAAGACTTGGTTTATGTGAGAGCTCTGGTCAGCACTTCAAATCCATGACCTTAATGACAGTAATTACTCTTCCTGTTTAGGTAAAGTGTTATTACTTGACAGCAGAATATCATTATTGGTTCCCTCTTGTAGCAGCTTTTTAAGTTGCAGTAACTCTGGGGTGTAACTCTGGAATGGATGTTGATGAAGTGTGATGCCCTCACACGAGTGGACAGCACAGTACAGATATATTTAATCTCAGAACTCTGGCAGCCTGAAGATATTATTTATAGAAAGCTTTTTTTTATGAAATCACAGGAAATGGGAAAGTTTTCTGCTGCATCATGTTTGCAATGGTGATGTGGGCAGGGTTCAGTTAGACTACGTACGACTGGCAGAAAATTGGGGACATATGCCATCTACAGATAGCTCTGTGGTATCTGTTCTTGTAGTGGCGTGTTTCTTTTCTGTATGTCTCTCCTATGAAGCTATTGTTGAAAATGGTATCAAGACATCCTATCTGTTATTTACTCACCTCTGCTGCTAGTTACTATTTTTAACCTTCTGTATTGCCTGATGTTAAGGAAAATACTGATTACTAATCCCTCTGAGCTTAGATTTTGTTACTGGCTTTTAGTTTCTCAGGCTAGGAGCTACAGCTGCTGCCTGCACAGCCAGCTGTGGTCACAGGGAATTTGCACCAGATTTAAACGAATGTTCTGTGAGTGTTAGATGTTCCTGGAGAGGCTGAGGGCATGGCTGAACAGGGCAGCAGCTACCTTACAATGCCCTCAGTACATACAATTCTAATCAAAGGTGTAGGTTAATTGGAAGAATAATTGTTGGCTTTTCTGTGTAACAGAGTCTTGAGGGAATTTGTTCTAGGGTCTCTTCTAGATCACTTCTAAAGATATTATATGGCAAAAAGATGAGCAAGCTGGTAAAGGTTGCTTACTGCACAGATTTATTCAAGGTAGTAAAAATGAAGTCCTGTTACAAAGAACTATAGGAAGACTTCAAGATTCTGCATGATGGAGTTATATAAAGGCATGTAAGATCCAGCGCAGATGAATGCCCTTGGGAAAACTGATCTTAATTTTTCCAGTATTTAAAATCAAGGACACTGAATTACATATGGCACAGGAGAGAAGTTAAAATTGTGAACAAAGGGTAGCTCAAGGCTAGATCACAGAATCACAGAACATAGGGATTGGAAGGGACCTCGAAAGATCATCCAGTCCAATCCCCCTGCCACAGCAGGATCACCTAGACCAAGTAGCACAGGAACACGTCCAGGTGGTTTTTAAACGTCTCCAGAGAAGGAGACTCCACAACCCCCCTGGGCAGCCCATTCCAGTGCTCCGTCACCCTCACTGTGAAGAGCTTCCTTCTCATATTGATGTGGAAGTCCAATCCCCCTGCCAGAGAAGGATCCCCTAGATCAAGTCGCACAGGAACACCTTCAGGTAGGTTTTAAACGTTGCCAGATAAAAGACTCACGCTCCCCGCTCTGCTATCGTATACCTGTCGCATGGTTAAGCTGAGGTCTTCAGTAAATCTAGGTTTTTGTATTGAAGTGAATAATTACGACAAAGAAACAAGGATAATAAATCCAGGCTGTTTTGAGCCGAGTGGTTCAGGAGAAGCTGATCCCTGCTCTTAAAGTTCTTTCCAAGACTAACGTGAGGGCAGCTTTTAAGGGATCATTTCAAACTGGTCCTACTCCACATCGCTGGCTTCATGGCATGAAGTGGGACTTAATGCTTTTTCAAGTTACTGTTTTGAAGGGTACAGTCTGGCAATTTCACCCTGTTTTCTCTTTCAGTGGAGCTTTGATTAAAAACAGCACCTTTCAGGGCAAAATACAACTATAAAGAAGTGATTGTTCTCGCTGAGTTCTCCCTGCCTTTCAGGGGTGTGTGAGAGACACTAACCCACCACCCTTCCGTTCAAATGAGCTTTGGGATTCACAGCTGAAAGAGGTGGCAGAATTTGCAACTGCTATTTGGGTCAGTAAAACTACATTGCAACAGCAATTTCATCTCAGGCACAAATATTCAAAGGGTGGGTATCAGGAGGATGGAGCCAGGCTCTGCTCAGGGGCATCTAATGATAGGACAAGGAGCAACAGCTGGAACAAAGGAGGTTCCACATCAATATGAGAAGGAACTTCTTCACATACTCACAGAACACTGGAAGGGGCTGCCCAGGGGGTTGTGGAGTCTCCTTCTCTGGAGACATTTAAAACCTGCCTGATATGTTCCTGTGCGACTGGATCTAGGAGATCCTGCTGTGGCAGGGGGATTGGACTGGATGATCTTTTGAGGTCCCTTTCCAATCCCCAATGTTCTGTGATTCCCGCAGTCAAATCATTCCTCAGAGTGGTTAAGTCATTTTCCAGGGGCATGGAGCTTTCCAAGTGTGTCCTCATTATCACTGATCTGAGGAAGAGGAAAAGGGAGAGAAGGCAGGGAAAAATTGGTGGTCAACAGGCTAATGTCCTGTGCACTTGGCACAGCCTGCTGAGCACAGGCGTTTGCTCAAGTATCATCCCCAGTCCAAGCACCACCTTCTTCCAGGTTTTGCGCTGAAGAGTAAGATCAGCATTTGCAACCAACGCAGATTCTTTCAGCCACCCTGTGAAGTAGATGACTCATTACATCCACTTGTGTTTTGTTGGAGCTTGGAGGCCTTCTCGAGGTCTTTTTTGTGCACTCACTGCAAAACGCTTCAAGAGCACTTCTGCCCCCAAAGGATTCATCAGCTAACACTATATGGAGACACAACAGGTAAATTAAATGGATCAGAGTGAAAGAGATGAGCTAAAAGACCAGTAAAAGTTCACTGAGTACTACTCAGACACTCAAGAAGGTACAGACCTAGGCTTCAGTTGAACTCCTTGCTCACGTTAGCATTAGGGTTGCTCTCACTGAACCAGGTTCCAAGGACTTTAGTCCTTGGACATCATCAATGACCAAGGCTTTGGCAAAGAGATTTTCAAAACGACCCCATCACCACCCAAGGACAGCACTTGCTCAGTTCTCCTGGTTCCAGCAGTTCACTGGCATCAATGAAGCACAAATCACTTGTACTCGGCTGCCAAAACTGGAAGAGGACCCACTCTATGCAGCACCTTCTGTTCTGGTTTTGCCACATTACCCTTTTCTCCCTTTTTCTTCCTGGTCCTGTCCAGGTGGTCCTTCAGCATGATGCGCACTTGCCGCTCGTTCTGCATGTCTCGGATGAAGGAGTGCTTGAGCAGGGTTTCAGTGGATGGACGATGCAAATAATTCTTTACAAGGCAGCTCTCCACGAAGTTTAGGAACTTCTTTGACCTGAAAGAGATAGAAAAGTGGGGGAAACCAATAATCCTTTTCGACTTGGGTGCCAAGCACTACCCTCTAAGTGATGCTAACTCAAGGTTTCCTTTGGCACTGGAACTGCACGAGGCAACTGAGTTTAGCCACCAGTGCTCTTCTGGAGACCAGCAAGTGCTGAGGATGAATCATGGGGAACGACGACAGTCTCACCGGAGTTACCCTGAATTGACCACCGAATCAGCTATCTGGCCGAGGCAACTTTCAAAAGCGCCCTTATCCTTTTGATGCGGTGAAGATTTTCTTAATACACTCCGTTTGAAAGACAGACTAATTCTCTAAGGGCACTGTGACTCCACGAGTCCCACAACGTCTATGCAGACAAAGCACTGACCCCAAGCAGCCTGTCCACGCTGCAGTTCCAACCACCAGAGCCAAACGGCAGCAAATGCAAGGATGGGGCAGACATCAAAGTTAGGCTGGATGGGGTGCTGAGTGGCATGACCTAGGTGTTAGGTTTACTTGGTTTATTTGGGTTTAGGTTGGACTGGATGATCTTTAAGGTCTTTTCCAACCTTATCATTACTGTGATACTGTGATCTCACAGATTCATCCTGGTGGCGAAACGAGCAGTAACCCAGATAGCCTTTGCTGTGTCTCACTAAGAGAAACATAGGAGGTGCCCTAGAGAAACAAGGCTGCAGGAACAGAGACTGCAGGTAAAGCAGCCTTTGGGCTCCTGCCATGCTTCTGGCTGTGCCCAAAAGTCTTTTGCTGGTCTTCATGTAACTGTCCACCTCAGCATCCTCTTCTGATCCATTAAAACATCACAAAGACTAAAGTATTACTGTGGAATGCATGAACTGCCCTAGCTCCCATTTCTTGTTTGATTTGATTTCTCTGTGAAGCCTCTCTCAAGAAGCTCAGATTGCATTTTCTTGGGGAACATTTTGTCAGGTCAGCATGTACAGTGTGAAATCAATAGCAGCTTATGAAGGAAAACTAGATTAATCCATTGTCCAGAACAACCTCTTAAGCCAAGTTTTCTTGGGTAGAAACCACAGCTAAGAACAGAAAACACTCCACCTTCCTCCTACCTCCCTCGCAACCTCATCCTGTGTCTCCAAGGGGCAAAAGCCCAGGTCTCCATTAACACTATTGCTGTACAAAAATCTATTTCTGTGCAAAATAGCAGCACTTCTACCCAGCCTAGGTTTCTGCTGTCTCCTATGACCAAGTCTATACCGCAAGCTTCAGTTTGTTATTCAGAATTACGCTAATTGCTCGCTCTCATACCTTCCAGCACAGCTTGTCTGGAAAAACAAATTAGTGCTTGCAGTACCACCAAGGTAATGCTCCTGTTAGCGTGCAAATTAGCATTGAGAGAGTGAGCTTGCAGCAGACTTCTGCAATCTGTTCACCTCTCTATACAGGGATAAAGCTGCTCATAGGTCGGCTCTCAAGACAGAAGCAGAGGCAAGGAAATCTATAGGGTTTTGAGAGCTGGTATCTTGAGTCACCGTGAATACCTACGTCAGTTCTTCGTCTAAGACTCCTGCATCACACATGTACACGGTGCCCCACACAGATGGCGCTACTATAGCAACTAGTTTGCTCACAGACACTGTGTAATCCGCCTTTTGACCAGTTCCAGCCCTCCAAAGAACACTGCTTTATTGAAACTGGAAATGGCCACATCAGGGTGTTTTGTTTGGCAAACTCAAACTACAAAGGCTGGGACAAAAGAGCCGGTTGTGCCAGTGTGCTAAACCCCCTTACTCAACACTCAACACACTCTGCCGCAGCATGTGCTTAGACAGGTCCTAGCATGGGTCTTGGTGGTTATTCCTTCTGGTAACTTTTCAAGGGAAGCATGAGAAAATGTCAGGCTATGCAAGGTCACAGCGTCGTAGGAGCTGAACATGCAAAAGAAGCACAGGTAACGTGCAGAGGAATGGCTTCTACAGCTTTGTGAGCCATCTAGAACCTCAGGTTTTCAGTCACATGATTCCTACCCATAATTTCATAACTAGAAAGCATGTTATGTTCTTACAATCTCATCTCTACTTCTGGTATTTAGAACTGAAAAAAATTGAAATCTTGGACTTCTGAATTCTCTGAGACCTGAAGTTTTGGTAGACAAAGACCAACATATGCAGGGGATAACCAAAATGCCAAGGGTGGGCATCAGCCCCCAGAGGCTATGAGACTTTTCTTATTAGGCATTTCACCTGCTTGTCAGCCTGTGAGGTCTGATGAAGGAGGTATTCTTGCTGGGACAGGCTAAGAAGCCTGAGGCAGTGTCACCACCCAGGAGCAGAGCCATTTGTTCAACAGCTGCTGCAGGACAAATATTGCTGCATATCTATGTAAGGAACAACCACTGCTGTAACCAATGAAAGTCCATCTCTGGTATAAGAAGGTAACAGGAAGAGTTTTCAGGAGTAAGATGACCCCTGCCTGGATGGTCTGGGGTGATATCAGAGCATGGTTCTGCTGCAGAAGGGGAGGGTGACTCAGCACCAGCACCAGGACAGAGCTGTTCTCTGACAGAGCTCTTTAAATAATGTCTCTGTCAGAGGCTCTGTCAGAGGCAGGCAGAGTGCAGGAGGAGGAAGAGGCAGGACCCTTGCTGGTATAGCATTCATGCAAGCAGCAACGCTTGCACATCTTTCATGTCTTCATTTGTGTCTCATCAGTAAGTGCAAAGTCTTCTTGCTTTAAAGAAAATATTATGAGCACTTGACTGTACTCGTGCCCTTAGTTCAACCAGGCTTGGGTGACTGCAGCATGAGATTGACTGGGTGTCAATGGGTTATCCCATTAGACCATGACATTCTTCCTCCAAAGCCCACAATCAAGGGCTGAAGCACCATAGCTGAAAGTGTATTGGTTTAGATTAGATATTAAGAAGGAATTATCCACTGTGACAGCAGCAAGATACCAGAAGAGGTTGTCCAGAGATGCTGTGCATGCCCTCTCCCTGGAAGTGTTCAAGGCCAGGTTGGATGGAACTTCAAGCAATGTGGTCTAGCAGAAGGTGTCCCTGCCCATGGCAGAGAAGTTGGAACTAGATGGTCTTTAAGGTCACACAATCATAGAATCACAAAACATTAGGGATTGGAAGGGACCTCGAAAGATTATCTAGTCCAATCCCCCTGTCAGAGCAGGATGACCTAGACCAAGTCGCACAGAAACATATCCAGGCGAGTTTTAAACGTCCCCTCACTGAACTTTCCAACACCACTGCATGAATCAGGACCAGAGCAAGGGTTATGATTCAGGCATGCTCAGACTGGCTCTAGGCTCATGTTATTCCTTGGTCTTCACACAACTGAGGTTCAAGGTGGGCAAAAGGGCAAATTTTACCATAAAAGTAGTTTATCCCTAAAGAAGTGAAGTGTCTCTTCATAACGTAAATCACTGACAAATGAACTGCCAAAAGGTCACCCTGCTCATGCTGAACAGTGCTACAGGCTATAGAACCTTCACCACTTCAATGTTAACATCCCCAAAAGGAGACTGAATTTATTTCTTCCTCTTCTGCAAGAGGCTTTATGATTGTGATCTCTGAAACATTCTGCAAGGACACCTGAAGGGAAAAAGAAATTCAAAAACCACTAAAGCTTTCCTCTTCTAAGATGAGCTGCTGCATGACCTCCATCTCAAGCCTTGCAAAGGATTACACATGTTTAGCTTAACTCATGCCAACAGCTGCAGTGACCCAAAAGGCTCTAGCAGTAGCATTAAGTGAGCACACAAGCACTTGCAGACTCAGCATATCATGTGTTTGCCTCCATCAGCCCCTTCCAACAAAACTTTCGACGATTCCATGATGATGCAGTGCCCCAACTCTCCCCATGGGCATAACATTCAGGGGCAACAAAAGCCTGGTGGCTCTTCAGTATGTGGCACAAGATGGGAGCGAGTGCACGGACATGGTCAGAACCATAGGAGGGACATCACAGCCGCAGCTGGAAGCCAGAGATACATAGTCTTCAAGGTTAGATGTTGGCCACCTTAGGACGTGTGTCTGTGTGTGGCAGTGAGGCAATGTGCTAGCAGCAAATACTCCTTTTTCTACTTATCTGCAGGCAGGGCAACCTCCACCAAAGGTAACACGAGCACTGTCATTGCCAGACGGTACGTTGTCAAGAGTCACACCATCTGACTCTCTGGTATTTCCGTGTGGTAAACAATTCTTAATGCAGTTTCCCTTCTCTTAGAAAGAACACAAGTGGAGAATGGATTAGTTCCCTCCTGCTCTGTAGCACCACACGTGCCAAAGTGTGGCATTTCCACAACTTGAGGCAGCGGTTCCCTTTTCTAGACTGAAGTTGGCTGTTGATTTCAAAGCTTTGATGCTGTCAGACACAGCTGACACAGAAGCCAGTTTGAGGCCAAAATGCTTTCGAGGGTGACGTTTCAGGCAGCAGTGTGTGTGGTTCCAAAACTTAGCTAAACAAGAGGAGCCTGAAGGAAGACATACGCTACCCTCAGCCTCAGGAACCACAGCCCTGCACACACACCTTCACCAGTCTGTAAGTGATCAGTCCCACAACCAGCTTCTTGTCCTAAACTTGACCCTGCCTCCAGCCACAGCATCCAGAAAACATTGACTGTTCTTGAGCTGCTTGGCCAGAGCTCTTTCCTAGCCCTGTTTTATTTCAGTCTGCCCAGACTAAAGTATTTTCTCTGCATATATCTGGTCTCCAGTCATTGTCTGTCCTTCACCCAGCTGAATTCAAGCCATGCTGTTAATGAGAGTCATCAAGCATCACTTATGCTCTCTTAAACCCAGCTCAAAACGTCTAACTGCTGTCCATTATGCAGAGCATTTGTAGGGGGAGCAAGAAGGAGGGGAAATGGCCACACGGTAAAAGTGTTCCATGCATTGCACAACACTTGTTGAGCAATGGGACAGAAGTGCTCCTGACTCACTGCAAACCAGAAATATGCTGAGCTGTGTCTGCTAGGGCCCTGAGGGCACTGCTACCAGTGGGCACTGACCCTGCTCAAGAAGTTCACCTCACCACCAGTCAAGTGCAGCAACAGTTGATGGAGCGGTGATCAGCAACCTTTCTCCCCGCTTAGCCCTGATGGACGCTGTGATCTCATCCCTGGCAAGAATCCACCTAAGCCAGGAGGAAAAGGAGAGCTACAGATGAGCTGTGTTTGTGCAGCATGGGGAGCTAGCCGTGGGAGCTTACAGGGGATCATGCTGAGGTCTGAGGTGAAGATCACAGGCTCACTGCAAGAAGTGTGCACCAAGCTGCCTCCTGAAGCTATAGCCCATGCTTCACAAATCTCTCTGCTAATTCCAACAGAGCACAGTAATCCTCCCTCTTCTTGTCAGAGGAAAACTGTGCCAGGTAGGTAGTTCATAACAAAGTTCATTAATTATTCTGTTAGTCTATCAACCTTTAATAACAATCAAGGTTCATTAACTGTTCTGTTAACCTTTAATAAAAATCTTCCCAATTCATCAGTCATTTTCCCACAACATGGAGGAGATCTGTGAACTTTTCAAGTTCTCCATGTGTGTGAAAAGGAGGAAACCCCTGCAGTCTCAGGCCAGATAGCATCACACCTTTGGCTGAAAACTGCTCCTTCAACAGGCTACCTAGAGAGATCATCATGGGCAAACAGCATGGAGGCATGGAGCCCACAGTGGCTGGTATCCATCAAACCAGCAGCTGGGCAAGTGCTGTCCTCAGCCTCCAGCCTCAGCCCACAGCACTGCGGGCACTATGGTTACCCCACACAGAAGCAAAGCAGCTTCATCAGCTCAGGAATGCCCATGCCCTGTGAGTCCTCACTCTCAGGTTTCCTCCGCCCTCTGTGTTGTCACTTTTCTCTCCTGTCCAGCACACGCCTTAGACTTTAGCTTTGAGAGGAAGAAGCTGTCGCTGTGAGGCTGGCTTGGTGCCTAGACAAACCTGATCTTCAGATATAAGCAGAGCTGTCAGGCATCTCCAGCAGCACAGCAGAGCAGTGTACACAGGCTCCAGCACACCCCAGACCGGCCGACGCAGTCACAGTGTGCATCTACAAGGTCAGCTCACATCAAGCACAAAATGAGGACATCAGGCACTATTTGCATTGGCTTTCCTCCACGCAGTTGAGTTGTGTTTGCTTCACTTTGGGTTTGTTTGCTTTCATTTGTCCCTTGTTACAGGAAAGCATTGTCAAGAGAACTTTGAGCAATCTCAAGCCTTATTAACAATGTCTGGAAGAAATCAAACCCACACAGCCTGTGCAGTTCAGGCACAACCACCCTGTAAGCTGCACTGCTATTACAGAGCCCGTATTGCTGCACCTATGCTTAGCTTTAAGCTCACAAGTGGTCTTGGAGCATGTGTGTCTGTACAGGTTTAGGCATGTACAGGATAAGATGGACAGGAGTGAGCTTCAAAGCTCTCTGCTTTGTATCTCCAGTACAGCACACTTGCCCACTCCCAGTGGACCAGGCTTCACTTTGTAATGCAAATGGAATTGAAAAAAGCCAAAACAATCTTAAAGATGTGGACTGCATTTCTTTTAGGTCAGAGATGCAGCAATTACCCTGTAGAGGCCACATCATGCTCTGGATGCCTTAAACCACAGTGCTCTTCCACCGGAGGAAGAGGCATTTGTCCTCATTCTTCCTTGGAACAGCCGTCTATTGAGATGGCCCCTTATGTGTACGATCACAGCCCAGTGCTGAGTGTTTAGTATCTTTGTGCGCCAGGGAAAACAGCTCTGCTGCATCTTGCAGGCTAGGAGATGAAACACAGATGTGAGCGGCTCCAGGGCGCTTGCCATGAGCTTGCAGCAAGACTCAGACTTAAGCCCATGCCCAAAGGGCCCCATGACCCTTCAAACATCAGACCAGCTCAGAAAGAAAGGGACAGAGAAAAGTCACTGTGTCCTTGGACAAGGGGAATGCATCAGCCAAACCAGGCAGAGCAACATGCAAAAGGAGCGACCTAAACTGTTCCTCATGGCCCTGGGCAGCTGCCCACCTCCACACCTGCCCAGAGGCCCAGGACTCACCTGAAGAAACTCTACCACTTTGGGGAGATTCTGCCTCATGGGGCTCCTGGAAATGTGACAATTTAAATGACCTTCCTAGATCCAATGTTTTCTGCATCTTTGCACCTTTCTCTGAGCCCATGGCTTTGCAGTGCTGTGAGCTGGTGACAGCCAAAGAAAGGCCAGTCCCACATGGGGCTGGGAGACCCCCATTTATTTAAAAAAAAAGGCACCTCACAGCAGGATCTACAGCTGGGGGCCCTTCTCTGTGCTTCCAGCTTTATCTTCAAGCCTGGTTCCATAATCTGAATGAACAGTCTCCACGGTCATCAGAAGGAAGGAGGTTGGCCATTGTCACTGGTGCAGTGGGCTGTTTCCAGACCTCTGTGGTGAGGTGTCAGTCTCACCAACATGCCCCCATCTGCCTCTCTGCAGTTCTTATGAAACAAAACCTTGTGGACAAAGAGGGACCCAGCACCCCGCCACACAATGCTCAAATGTAATGTAGGGATGGAGAAAGGGTGGGTGTGCAATATGCTTAGACACTTGTGTAAGAGCCTTAGGAAACCTGGCAAGTCTGCCTTGTTTTGCAGCAGAAGGAAGCAGAAGTGTTGGGGGAGCCTTGGAAAAGCACAGAACAGCTGTCCTCCTCTACACTGTTATCCTGCGCCCTGGACAAGCCTCGCTGGGGCAGGGACAGGCAGATTCCCTCCAGCATCAGTTCTACAAGGCAGCAGGCATGGAATCTGTGGCAAGTATGAGGGCCATACCCATAGAACGTGGCCCACTCTTGTGAGATGGCACTGGCACCTGACAAGCCCTTTTGTCATGGTGGTGCTCCAGGGAAGAGCCTTCTCTAATCAGCAAGGAGAAAAGGCATCTCACAAACCCGCTGGTGTTCTCGGAGGGGATGACATGACTCAGCAGATGCAGTTGCTGTAAACCACTAAGGATTCCAAAAAGTGTTTGACAAGCTGCTGAGAAAAACTGGGAAGCAGTAGGATGACCAAGAAGGTCTCACAGTGATGAGTAACAGAACAAAGATGGGCAATAAGAAGCTATTTTCATATTGGAGGAGTATTATGCTGTGTAGGGCTACGCTGGCTTCTCTGCAGGAGCCTGGGCAGGGGTGGACAGGCAGGTGACAGTTTTTATAGATGATACCAAGCGACTTGTGACAGTAAAAGTGACCTTGCGGTGCTGAGCAAGCAGGTGTTCAAGCGGCAGATACCTATGTAAAGAGATGCAGAGTTCTTGTTTTACATACAAAGCAGGGAGCCAAGTGAGACTCTGAGCAGAGAGGTCTGTGGAAACGCTACCCACGGCAAGGAAGAGAAATCTCAAGGTAAAGGTGAGGGATTAATAAGAATTAAAAATTAATAAGGATGTAAAAAATTAACAAAAAAATACAACATAAACAAAACTCATGGCAGCCCCAGCTCGAGGACTGGGCACAGTTTGGGTCCTTCTATATTAAAGAGGTGCTGTCAGAGGCTCTGAGCAGAGTATTCACAAAGTCATGGCAGAGCTGCTGGATGAGAAGGACCGAACTCTCCAAATGGGACGACTGAGGATGGGGGTCTGCAGAACAATGGAGGACTACAGAAGGTGGAAAGAGGAGAACTGTCTCTTCCTACGCAAGAGGTGTCAGATGGAGGTAGTAGCCTCTCAAAGCCCAAACCAGAGCTTTTATTTCACACGCATTGTAGTTAGGCTGCGGCAGCTCCTGTTGCAGCGTGCTTTGGTTGCTAAAAGCTAAGATGGGTAGGGGGGCAAAGGGGGCAAGAGAAACAAAACTGCTTTGAAGGGTCTTCAATACAGACACTGCTCCAGCTCAGG
>JAOXOE010090778.1:0-25959 GCA_028565055.1 Phoeniculus purpureus
GTGACCTCATTAATGTCTATAAATATGTGAGGGGTGGGTGTCAGGAGGATGGAGCCAGGCTCTTCTCATCTAGTGATAGGATAAGGGGCAATGGGTGTAAGCTGGAACATAGGAGGTTCCATATAAATATCAGAAGGAACTTCTTCACCATGAGGGTGATGGAGCATTGGAACATGCTGCCCAGGGGAGTTGTGGAGTCTTCTTCTCTGGAGATGTTTAAAACATGCCTGGATATGTTCCATGCCACTTGATCTAGGTGGACTAGGTGATCTTTGAAGGTCCCTTCCAATCCCTAATGATGCTATGATTCTGTGATTCTGTGATGTTGTCAGCTCTACCCAAGCTTCCTCCTTGGATGCTGCTGCACCTTGAGTCCCAAGGGTTAATAGGATTGGTGCTCCTGAGTTGAGCTGTGGGGCAAGTACCCTGCCCATGGCTCTACCTCTTAACATCTCCATCCCAAACCTCTTTGGTTCCCCAGTTCCTACTACAGCAGCCAAAACCTCCCTTCTTGGTAAGCCGTGCTCACGTTTGTGGTTTCAGCCCCTTCATGCAGTTTCTTGTGCCCAGTGCAGTATTCCTGTTTTTCCTTTTAACCTGCGTTCAATGGTACTGCTGCTGCCTGCATTTTCGGACTGATGCTAGGCTTTGTGCCATCTCATCCCTATCCTTGGGTCCTTTATTCCTTGGGTCTGGCTGTCCAAAGGCTCTGGCTGTGTGGCTGCCACAGCCTTGCCTGTGCCGCTTAACCCACTGTCCTCTGCTTGCCCTGTGCTATCACTACCCATGATCACTTCTAGCATCAGTTCCCTGCTGCCAACTCTAGGCTCTTCTGCTTTCAGACTTCTCAGCAGTCATGCAGCATGGCTGGCCTTGGCCATAAGCAGAGGAAGATATTTATCCATGCCTGGTTGCTCTCCCTAGCATGGCTTGTGCATTTCCCCTCTCACCCTCCCCAACCTCCTCTGGAACTCCAGGGCTGGGAATAGAATCTGAGCAGAACGCAGTGCAGGGAGCCCATCCTTCCTGGGTGGCAGAGACTATCCAGGGGCTCTGTCAGCCGACAGCTCCAGCCTAACCTGAAATCCTTTTGACAGCGGCTGGGCACCCCACTTGCCTGGTGGGGAGTAATTTTTAAAGCCGGTAATTGGCTGCCTTTGCTGTTGATTCAGGCTATGCCACTCACCTTCTGCCAAAGCCTTGGGAAACCTTACACAGAGGATAAAGGTTTCTGAGGTGTGCCAGGACAGCCACAGGTAGAGCTGCATATGCTGAGCAGGGCTATCCTAGATACTTCTGTTTTGCATCTTGCAGAGCTGCTGAAAAATCAACAGGAGCTATTTGCAACCAGTGTGAAAGGGGATGGGACCATGGGAACAGCCTTGCTGCAGAGAGCTGCTGACAATTTTTTTGTGGGAAGGGCAGAGAGACTAGAGATGGTCTGGTACTAAAGCGAGGAATGCAGGCTTGGATTTGGGATAGTCTTGCTTTAGATACTGTTTCCAGCCCCTGTGAGAGGCAGTTTTCTCTTGGAAATGTTGTCCAGATGTTACACAGCTGCAAAGCCTCTGCCAGCAGTGGCAGAGCTTGGCGCTGGGCAAAACCTGGATCAGCTATCTGCAGTGACTTCTGATGTTACAGTGGTTGCTTACATCCCTAGGAGGAGGTGGAATGTCACAACTGAGGAGATTTGACGGGAGCAGAGAAGCTTTTGAAGTATCTGAGCATTTATTTTTAAAGGGCAAATATCTGGACACGCTGTACAATTCTGTTCAGTAGGACACTGTGTTTTCCTACACAGCTTCATTGCCACTTTGAGCTGTAATTAAGAAGCTGCTGTCCTTGTTCTCCTCTAGTGATCCAGCTTCCCAACTAGATGTCCCCCAACCCTTTTGCCTCCTATGAGACCCTGTAATCCATGAAGGCTCTCCTCATTGTGCTGCAGTAGATACAGGCTGACTCAATTCTGAACTGCAAACCCACAAGGCTCCTTCTCCTGGCCCTGTCAGTAGGTATCTGGCTGTGAGAATAGGATAGATCCTACCAAGGTTGATGTTGGCCAACCAGCATGACAAATATGAGTAACAAAGATGGTGAACACTTCTATCTACTTACCTACCTACGTACATATCTGCCTACCCACCTGCCTACCTACCTTTTTACTCCAGCCTCCCTTTTTCTACAGTTATACTAACCCATCTATCTCTCTCTAGCAGAGAAATGCTCCATTACACTGTTTGATGGTAATGCTTCCTCCCTGAGTATTGTTTCTGTAGGGGCAATCCTCACAGTATCAGGGCATCATCTGCCTACACAAGAAAAGGTTCATAAAGTGCTCTGCACCTGTGAAACAGACCATTTTCTAGCTCTGAAAACCCCCAAACAAATGCACAGCAGATGCCATCTCCCTCAGCACTGGCTTCTTGCAGAAACGAAGTTCTTGGCTGTAGGGAATCCAGCAGTGCCACTACCCTGCAAAAGCTGTGCACTCCCTCCACTCTGTCCTGCATTATCTTCGAAAGGTGGCAGGGGAAATTCCACAGCCCACACACTCCATCAGTGCTTTTTGCTGGCCAATTTCTTATCTGTCAGAGTCTGAAATGCCTGCTGCTGTCAGAGTGTTTGAACAAACTGCCAAATGCTCGCTCTGTGTCACACTGCTGGCATCTATTGCTTGTTCTGGCAATAAACCAGTTTATACTGTCACGATCTAACCCAACAGTTCTCCTGAGTCTGTGCAGGATGGCTCAGGAAGACAGTTTCTTCTTTGTAAGCTTTTTTTATTAACATCAACATTGGAGAGAGGAGTTTCTGTGCTGAGATGGTAGGAGCAGTTGGGGGATTGGGTTTTTACAGCATATTGTGCAGCTCTTATTTTTATGTTCTTTATTTTGTCTTCTTCCTGCAGGGGATCGCCTTGATTCTTCTCTTCCTTCTGCGGTGTAAATGAGAAGTCTTTTCAGTGGAGTTACCCTGCTGTGAAGCAGGTGTAAGTGAGAGGAAAATCAAGCCCCATCTAAAAAGAATTGCCAAAGATAAGGTCTTGGGAGCATGTCAGAGATTGCTGCTTCAGTGAGTACTTGAAGAATATGTGCCATCAGCCCAGCCAATGGGGCTGCTGGCAATAGAAACTAAGTTTAAATAAAAACTTTCTCAGCTATTTGAGCAAGCTGTGGCCACAAGACCAAGGCTTCAAATACCAGGACAGCCTCTGAATGAATCCACTCACTTCTCAAGGGAAGCCTTGGTGCAACCAAGCAGCTCAGATGAGATACTGAGGCTGGTTTGAGTGTAAAATGGCAGACAGCTCAGAACCTTCCAGCACAGGAGAAATTATTTCAGCAGAACCAGTGTCATGAGTAAACTGGACACGCTGCTTTGAAAATGAGCTTCATGTGGCATCTCAGCACCTGAAACCTGCTAGGAGTTGAGGGGCTTTATGCCTGATGTGGCCACAGCAGCATTTTTAGCTGTGAACCCTCAGGCTTACACAATGGTGTTGTAGACTCTTGTCTGGAAGTTGGGGTCCAGGGGTGTGGGAAAAGTTTGTGCCATGGTTTAGGCCCAGCTGGCAAAAAAGTACCACACAACTGCTCGGTCATTCCTCCCTGCTCCCAGCAGGATGGGAAGGCGAATAGGGAGATGAAGACAAAACCCTATGGGCTGAGACAAGGAGAGTTAAATAGAATACAGAGGGAGAAGGAACAAAAGTAATACTAATGAAAAGATGTGTAAAATGCATTATATACAATGCAACTTACACACTGAGCATGACACCAGCGTGGTATTGAACAATATTGACGTGGCTCATTTGGTTTGGCTAACCTGGCTGTGACCCTGCCCAACAACCTAGGAGTGTTTGTTTGGATCAGTCTCATGGTGTCCTCTCAGCTATTACCTGCTAGATGTCCAGCTCAGGGGGATGAGATACGCCTTGTATTTCCCCTTGTGCCTCTGTCTTTTGGAAGCCATAGAATCATAGAATCATCAGGGATTGGAAGGGACCTTGAAAGGTCATCTAGTACAATCCCCCTGCCACAGCAGGATCACGCAGACCAAGTCACACAGGAACAGGCAGTGATTAAGTCCTCTCACACCCTGCTCCTCTCCAAGCTGAAAAGTCCTAGATGTTTCAATCTCTCCTGGTAAGATAGGTGCTCCAGTCGCGTAATCATCCTTGTGGCCCTCCACTGAACTCCCTCAATCAAGTCTCTATCCCTCTTGAACCAGGGGGCCCAGAAATGGACACAGTATTCCAGATGTGGCCTCACTCAGGCAGAGTAGAGAGAGAGAAGAACCTCCCTTGATCTGCTGGGCACACTCTTCTTGATCCATCCCAAGATTCCATTGGCCTTCTTGGCCACAAAAACACATTGCAGTTCCATGGAGAATTTGTTGTCCACAAGGGCTCCAAGACCCCTCTCCACAGAGATGCTCTCCAGTAGATCGTCCCCCAACCTGTATTGATACAAAGAAGAAAACTCACAGAGATTGTGTGGCCAGCTCAGTTTCAGTTTCATTAAGGTTTGTAGCGTTCAGCTGATGGCAGGTGTGATGTTAAATCACTCAAGTCATCTTGAAAGCCATTAAAAAAAACGGTGAGTGATAATAAGCCATTTTCAGGAATTCCTCCTCCTTTTTGTTACTGCAAAATTTTAATGATCTCTCTCTGCACTTTTCATTGATCTCTGGATGTTAAAACTGAAACTTTCAGCTAAGGTTCATGCTCTAATTTGGCATCGCTGTTGCGTAGTGGTGCAGCTCCTTTGGCACTTTTTGCAGATCTTGAAATTTTCTTTTAATCCTACACTGGCTATAGAGGTAGCACGGCTCTCTGCTTTGACCATTGCTCTTTTGAACACCATCCACTGCATCCCTCTCTGTCCTAGGAGGGCTTGCAATCAAAGTGCTGTTCTTCAAAGGCATCAGGCCCTGCAGATGTGTGCGTTCAGCTTGTAACTTCCATACCCATCTGCAGTGTTGGTCCTTCCCTTTGAACACACCTCAAGAACAATTCCCCAGTGGACTTTATCATTCTTCAGGCCCAGAGACCCCACAGAGTCAGAAGGAATGTAAAAATACCTGGTTTTTCCTAAGTGGACCCAAAGCAGTGAAGATATGTAGGACTTTGTAGCTGAGGAATTCCTTGCCAGAGGATGTTAACCTGTCAAAATTTATATGGGGCCAAAAAGAGAGAGGGCCAGAGGCACCTCCCAGTCAATGTCTGTGCTCCTTCTCAGCCCTGACATCCCTTCTTTCAGCCTGATGGCTGGGCCGGGCACAGCTTGCAGACACAAAACCAGTGCACCCATGTCCTGCTTCTCTGCCTGCCTGGGGCAAGTACGCTCCTGCAGAGGGCTGTGAAAAGCCAGCACATGCAGGGATGTATTACTGCAGGTCAGTGTTACTCCACGCCTTTTCTGGAAGTAACAAACTGCCTTTAAAGCATAAGAGTGCCCATATGCTCCTGCTGATCTGCATTTTGCCTGCTGTTGTCTGAAGGCTTTAAGAAGGTTCTAAGCTGGCGCTGTGTTATGCATGTTCAATAACACATTTCCTGCTCACAACGTTTAAATCGTTATCTTCATTGTTATTTATTAAAACATCTCCAAGAATGTCTGGACATTCGTGGCTCTGCATCTCAAGTGATTCATTAAAACACTAACTTTCTCTGTCAGAAACTCCACGCTTGCATTATATTCTGATCTCCACCACTGAGTGGGTGAGGAGTCCCACATAAGGCAGGATAGAATCTGAATTCCCTTGCACATCCACAGGACAGTGGTGTCTGCACTGTGTCTTGCACAGACTGTCAGTTTTCCCTTCTTGGTTACACATCGCCCAGCTCTCTGCTGGTTTAAGCCCCTGCTAGCAGGTTGCTGAGTTGCTGCTGTCCTGCCCCTGTGTCCTCAGCAAGGCTTGGCAATTAAGGTGTCACACAGTGATAACCCAGCTCCATAGCTTCTGGATTAGAGCTGGCTGGTGCTGGGCAGGCAGAGCTTGCCCTGCCCTGATACCTGCAGCAATGATGGTGGAAACTTCATGTATGAACAAAGATAGCATTTGTGAATCCAGGCAACATGCGCTGTCTGTCTTCAGGGAGCAGTTCCCTCTGTTTGGCACCTGTGAGACCACATCTTCAGTGCCAGCTCAGCTGGGGCTCACTTAGGATGGGACAGCAACAAACTGGAATGACCCAAGAGGAGGAACACTGAAATGCTCCAACGCTGGAGCACCTGACATGTGAGAAGAGCCTGGAGAAAGCTTGCTGTCTTCAGCTGTGCAAAGGGCCACTGCAAATAGCATGGAGCTCTCCTGTTCTCAGAGGTGACAGCAAGGAGCACAAATTGCTCCAAGGGACATTCTGACCAGGCTTAAAGGGAAAACATCATGCCTGTGAGGAACAGGTGCCGAGAGAGTCTGCATGTCTCCATCCTGTCGATACTCACAGGATGCCAAGCTGGGTGACTTCCAGAGGTCTTCATAATTGATTCTTATCTGATTATAGCTGTCTTGAGTGCAACTTATTTGAGATAGTACTTCATAACCAGCCTTTCTTGTGACAGTCTCTCTCTTGATCGTCAGACAGAGCTTGCTCCTCAAGCTACACAGCAGATCTGCCTTTTGCCTCCTGCTGCTTTTCACAAAGAGTCAAGGAGGACATTTCTTCCTTCCTAGTGCCAAAAGTTGCCAGCAGGCTTCCCTGCCTAATTTCGGAGTCCACATTGCTCTGTTGCAGGTAAGACACCAGCCAGATGCCCCAGAAGGAGCTTCTAGGTCTAAGAAGCAAGTCATAGTTTCCCCAGATACCTGTAAGAATGACAGTACCACTGGATTTTCACTTGTTCCCTCTGTCCTACAATTGCAGAGCTAGGAGAACTAACTACAGCTAATGGGAGCTGGGCTTGAAAGAAATAAAAAGAGGTGCTTTCCCCCTCTTCCCACAGGAGGTAATCACACTGCCTCACTCTTTGCTGCAGGATATTATGCTAAAGTTTCCAGTAATTCTAAAAAATCATTACACACAAGGAAAATGCCTCTGTTTCAGGAAGTCTCTGCATGGAAAATAAATGGAAAGGAAAGGGACTAAGAGCAAGTTTTGTATGTGCCTGCCCTGCTCTGCCATGACCACTGCCAGGGACAGGACTCTGGGATCCTGTGGGATCCTGTACAGATATTCTTGTGGAAGGAACATGAACGGCATCTTCCTCACTGCAAAACTTTATTGTAAAACAACTGACAAAAGACCTACTAACCACCTTCTGTCAGGTAATTAGCTGAGACAACAAGCAGCCTGGGTTCTGTGCCTCCTGGGAGGGCGAGCCACTTGCATCCCCTGGCAGCTGCATGGTCTCTTCCACTTACCTGGTTGGTAGAGATTTATGAGGGAAGTGACGTTTGACTTCAGCTGTGCAAAGAAGCACTGCTTTGCTTTGCTGCAGAAACAGCAGCATTAAAACAAACCAAACCCACAACTGGAGGTCATTGTGAAATTCATTATTTTTCTGCTGAAATGAAAAGCAG
Organism: Phoeniculus purpureus; assembly: GCA_028565055.1. Taxonomy (NCBI): domain Eukaryota; kingdom Metazoa; phylum Chordata; class Aves; order Bucerotiformes; family Phoeniculidae; genus Phoeniculus; species Phoeniculus purpureus. The sequence continues at coordinate 7,525 of JAOXOE010090778.1, forward strand.
AAAAAAAATATTGTGTTGAGTAAATGATTCATTTTGAAAGCAAATGCTGTGCTTAGGGATCTCGAAAAAGGGCTATTAGGGATCTGTAATAATTGGCTATTAGGGGTCTGTAAAAATAAATGCTTATTTCAACAAGAAATCCTGAAGAAGCTACTTCAGAAAAAGTTGAAATGGAACCTTTGAACTTCTCAGGTTTCTTCCCCTCTGTTGCGATAATTCACTGACTTTTGCAGTGATACATGACTTGCCTTGGTCTAGCAAAACACAGAGTTACCTTTCAGTGAAACAGTGACCCTTAAAATTGGCCTCTTCTCCTGCTCAAGACCACCCCTGAAGTGTCCTGTTCCTGCCATGCTGATTTTCAATTGCTGCAACCACACTGCTGCCATTGCCACTAATCAGCTCCCTGGCACATTCCTGGGATGCTGCTTCCCTGGTCAAGGTCTCCGGAAAAAACGCTGCTGCAGAGGTGTTTGCCTCTTTTCAGCTTGCTCTTCCAGGGTCCTTTTCACGTGGCTTCTGAAGTGGCTGGGTGGCTTTAGACACACTCTTGGCTGTCCGGCACACATCACTCACTTTGGTGCTTGGCACTGCAAAACAGCAGCAGCAAGGGATGGGATGCAGAAGGCTTGTGGAGAGCTGTGTTGTTTAGGTGAGCTTATGGCACATGCCTTGTCTGCCTGGAGGTCCTAGGAGCCTGTGGTGTTCATGCAGTCCATCAGGATAGCTTCACAGAGTTAGGCTCAGTCACTTAAAGGGAGGACAGTGTGGGTACTGAGCATTTGTTGTTTACCTTGAAGTGCTAAGTAACAATGACGATAGAGAGCAGTGGGCACTGTGAGTTCTGAGGTTCACTCAGCATCATATTTCAAACACAAGTGAGAGCTCTGAGTACATCCTTGTGGAGGGCTTAACTCTGCACACCAGTTTAGACTCACTGGTGCCCGAACTGTGAGTCCTGCACCTTGAACTTGAAGCCTGCACAATGCCAGCGTGGGCACAGCCAGCTTGAGCCTGTGGTAGAGTGAAGGAGGGTCCTGCTTGTCCAGCATGAGGAGACAAGCCAGGGCAAAGCAAGATTTTCTCACTCGGGTGCAGGTTCATGTGTTCTTGGGAAAATAATTTCCTGCAGTTGTGTCTCTGCTCACTCACTCCTGTGAGCAGAGCATGGGGAGGTTATACCCATCTCCCTAGGGGTCCCAAGGCTGAATTCACTAGCATCTATGGAGAGCAAAACAGTTTTGGTGAGGAAGGCTCTGGGGAGGGCAGGGTGGTGATTAGTCACTTGTAAACACACACCACTCACCTCCCAGGGGTCCAGGCACTCACTAAACCAGATTCCAGGCAAACAGAGAAAGCCCATTCTCTCAGCTGCTTTTCTTCGCAGCACCCTCATGCCTCCCAGTGCTAAGTGCAAAATTAATGCATTTATCACGCACTAGAAAAATGGGAGAGATGAGTTTAGAACAGCCTGTGTTTGCAAATGTCTGAGCACAATAATGGAAAGAAACAGCATGATGACTGCCACTGCTTTTTATCCAAAGCCCTTCTCTAGGGTGAAGTGTTCTACCATCTTGCTTTTCACTGTCCTCTGGTAGGTGATACAGAACACTTCCATGCTCAGGTCTCTAGTTGTTCCAGGTAAAGCTTTTAAGGGGCACTCAAGAGGATCTCAGCCAACAATTGAATATCAACGGCTGTTCCAGCACCCTTGCTTGCTGTTTCTCTGCCTGGTATAGCTGGGGTGGCCCTTGTGTTCTGATCCTCAGAAACAATTTCCACAGCATAGTACCATTTCCAGATAACTGGGAGAATCTACGAGTGGCTGTACATCATGGTTGGAAGATACTTCTTGTTCTGTAGGAAAATGCAGAACCTACTTTTACCCACATTTCCTAGTAACAGTCAAAAGATGCAGTGATCTCAGAGGCAAATGCCCCATCTCTGTGAAGCACCTACAGAGCAACAGGAACAACCTCTTCTTCCACAATGGTACTGCCAGGGCATCCAGCCATACACCCTCCAGACATCCTGGTGGGGATGAGAAGAAACCTGAGCTGCCGTGGTTCTCAGAACTCCCAGCTGACCCTGCATCCCAGTCTGTGTTGTGACAGGGTTTGCTTTGCTGTGATCTGGGTCTGCTCCATGGGACTGGGGTCCAGTAAGGTGTCTGCACTGGAAGAGACTCCCTCCAATGGAGATATCAGGGTATGTGGGGCTCTGCAAGGGAAAGTGATGTCTTAGGAGGGAAGGAGAACAGTGAGGTGACTTGATGGACACTCTGTTATCTGCATTCCCTGCTGTAACTGACCCATGAAGAGACCTGACACTGGAAGAGTCACTCTCAGATGAGTTATCTGTGCAAGCAGGAGTAGACATAAAGGTGCAGAGGCAAGCAGGGAAAGCTGTTTATTTTTAATCTATGCCAAGCTTTCAGAGCCAACTCCCCTTGCCATGCTTCTTTCTCAGTTCTCCCTCTGTCTCACACTCCCTCTTGTCATTGACACAGGCTCATGAGGATGATGGATGGAAGGCCTTAGAAGCAGCTGGTTTCACATTTCATCACTGTCACATAACTTGCTTTCCTTTTTGCCTGGAATTGCTCCTGCTGCCAGAAATGCCCTTGGCATCCCAAGGTGGGCTCTTCCCTCGAGGGCACCCAGCCAGGGATGGCCCTCTGGAATCAGATGCCTCTGCAGTTTTGCAAAGCCTCCGGATACCTTCAGAGAACAGATTCATCACAGTCCTCTGCTTCTGACAGCTGGAGATGGCAGCAGTGACTTTTACTGGAAGACAAAGGGGTGATCTGAGCATGGAAGAGACATCCACACAGAGGTGACTGAATGGCTCTGATAAGAGAAAGAAGGGAGTGGGGGAAGGGAGAAGGGAGCCCAGGGACATGTGGGAACTCCTTTGGGACCACAGCCTCCTGCTAGCTGCATGCTGGGCAGTTCTACTCTGCTCAGGCACGAGTGGCAGTTGTGCTTCTCACGCAGCAGCAGGACAGTGACTCCTTTGGGGTTGATACTGAGTGTTTTATGTACCCTGTGGTACCAAAAAGGGTTCCTGTCATGGTCAGCAGCACGCTTGAAGTGGGGAAAAGAGGAAAGCAAGTCCTACAGGGACCAGAGTGTTGGCATCCTTAATGCTCTATCTCCCTGTTACATTTGTGTGCCCAGACACAGCTAACTCATGCCCCACGTCCCTGTCAGCTGTCAGGTGGAGCCTCCCAGACAACCCCTGATCCAAGGAGGGACCTGGGCAGGAACTTGTTATAAAATACTGATGCTGTTGCTTCTGAGGTTTCCTCCACTTGCAGCGCAAGCAGAGAAAAAGCTGGGTGGCAGCCCACCTGGTAGACAGCTGTGATTGAATGCTTGAGGAGAGGAGGGGAGGCAAAGGAGGAGAAGAAATGATTGAATGAAAAAACCTCCTAAAGTAAAATAAAAATCAGTGCATTGTAAATCAAATCCTGCAAAAAGAGGCAGAGAGCAAATTCTTCAGCCAGGTCTGAGCCACCACCGGTTATTTATTCAGATAACATGTTATTAGTGAGGAGAGACACGCACGGCTGATATGTATCTCCCAGTTCCACAGCAATATGAAAAGGCAGCTGGCTCTGCTCCTATTAGAAGCATTCCAGATGTTTTCAACTGGTGCCAGACATGCTGCTTGGTATGATAAAGCAAAGTGGTGGGGCGGGGGGGAAGACAGAAGGAAGGGGAAAGAAATGCCATCATCTTATTTTTAAAACACTAAAGGAAAAAAGAAAATCACAGCTTCCCATATTAAATGTTTTCCCTGACAGCCCGTGGTGGATTTGTCATTAATAGCTTAAACAGCAAGAGAGGCAGAACACAGAGCTCCAATTTACCATTGTTAACCGAGCACTAATTGGTAGTTTAGACATCCTTAAACGTCTAAACTGGGGATTATTTCAGAAGTGTCAGGAGCTGAAGATCCATTCTCGGAAGTGCCTCCCAAATCCAATCCTGACGTCTGAGTCATTTAGATGCTTTTCAAAATTTTACCTGAGTGGTCACAATTGAGATTGGAGCATAAATTCTGATGCCAGACGCCACGGCACAGAGCAATAGCCACGTCCTGAAGGCTTTAATGAACATGAGGAGGGGTGCAGGAGGAAGCAGAGTCACGCTGTTCTACAGCTGGAGGATGAAGTTGTGCAGGGATTGAGGGCTGCGTGTTTATTAGCTGTGTTAGATAACCCTGCAAACACTGCAGGCTGTTGAGGGTCCAGGCCTTAGCCACCAGCGTGACGCCCCACCAGCCCTTGCAGCCCTTGCAGTGGGCCCTTTGGCTAGTGTTCTTGACAGACCACAGCTGCTTATTTCATGCTGTGGACCCATGAGGCCTCTTTAGTGGTGAGCAGGGAAGGTGTGGAGCATGATCATGCCTTACCTGTGGAGATCAGCTTGACTGTCATTGATGCCTGTCTGGAGAGGGGAGGTTGGAAGTTGTTGCAAGACCTGGCTTTCTGCTTTTTGTCTGGAGAAAGAAGGGGTAAGCTGCAAAAGGAGCATCGAAGATAAACACAAGCAGTATTGAGGGGAGGAAAATGTGAAGCTGGGATGCAGCCACAGACAGTTACCATAGTTACTCCTCAATACCTTTGAGGAGGAAGGCTCAGGCAGCTGCCCACTGCTCCAGCATGAAGAGCAGAGGTTTATTCCAGAGCCCTGGGGTGCTGCTAGCAGTGAGAGACAATTCAGGGTGGGAACACAAACAACACACACGTGATACATGCAACAGTCCCTCTGCCTTACACTTAAACCTTTAGCTATGCTGATCTGGGCAAGGGAAATGTTCCTGCCACCCTAAACCTAGCAGCCTTTAGGGTGCTGGGGTGCAGCCAGGCAGGCAGGATCAGGGAGTTTTGCTAAGCGGTGGTCAAAGTTGCAAGAGTGCAAAGATCATCCAAAGGTTGTTTGTTGGGCTGCTAGTGGTGTCGATGTAGACCTGGGAAGCTGAGGGGAAAAGAGGACTTCCTCTGAGGTTTTTGGTTTAAGGTCAAGTCAAGATTTACAGGACAACTGGCAACTCCTACTCCAGTTGAGGAACAGAGCTGAGATCTTTTTAGGGCCACTGGAAGAGGTGCATGGACTATCCAATAAAGTGTTCGCTCCTGGTGTGAATGAAAGTGGCCACACTCAGTCTGTGCTGGCCATCAATGGAATGACACACAGCAAATTTCACCTGCACTCAGCGTGTGCATGAGTCATGGAAACACCAGCTGGAAACCTCTGCTGTACTGCTGGGTGAGTATGGAGAAAGGGCAATACTTCTCACCGGCAAGGAAAGACCATCAGTCCCCATCAGGTAACGTGCAGTGACACCTCCTTGGCTACTGACTGCCTTTTCTTCTCAGAAACAGTAAGAAGGAGAGAGACATTTACAGGTTAGTGAGAGGTAAGTAACCTACAGAACCAACCACAAAGCCTTGGCAGTTGCCTGTTCAGCACCAGCTCACCAGTGGCCACCAGCAGCATGTTGGCTTGGGGGTGGTCTCCTGGTAGAAGACCCAGTATCAGCCAGTTCCACTCACGGCAGCTGCCAGCAGGACTGCTGCTGCTTCTCTTGGGTGCAGAGCCTGCCTCAGGCCGTGATGTGCTGGGTGCAGCGCAAAGCCACAGAGGCTGTGGATACAAAGACCTGGTGCGGGATGGACAGAGAAGCTGACAGCAGTGAGTGGTGCCACACAGCCCTGTCGTTGGCATGGTACATAGGCTCCCGTGGCTCAGCAGCCTCAGGAGGCCATAGCCAGGTATCTGTTGGCTGGAACCGTAACCATGGTAGCAGCAGCTTCTGCATCACAACATGGCTTGGGGACTCTAAAAAAAACAAAACAAAAAAAAAAGGACAAAAAAACAACCCAGGAAAAAATTAGCAATGTTAATGATTATATAAGGTTTGCTGAGTGCCTTTCACCCAGACAGGGCACACACACCCCTCCTCCTCCAGCACCAGCTGAAGATGCTACTCCTGGAGGACCTCTGGGAACTCAGGCTGTGAGCACTCAGCTGGAGGTAGAGAAGGGGCTCTGCCAGCTCCTCTCCTCCTCTAAGCTCTCATTACACTAACAGGGAGCATGGGGCAGAGACATGGGTGCCAGCACTGTTGCTGTGCACTTTAATAAAGTGCCTGGAGCTCAGCGACATATTTTTATTTAAAAAGTGTCAGTGCCTCAGCGAGAGGTGGGAGGGGGTGACTAAATCGCTGTTAAATGACATGTTGAGACATGAAATCAAGCAGAGTGCTACATTTCTAAATTAGTTTTTGACAGTCCTCTCTTCTCTATCTCACCAGGCTGCAGCTTCTGGGAGGATGCGTTCCCTCCTGCCTCCCATCCTCACTGCAGCCCCCTTGGCTGGAGTCTGCAGAGCCAGTTTCTCCTGCTGTGGAGGTGGAATGGTTGTGCTCCCCTGTGGACCCTGTGGGCCTGAAGACATAAGGTATCTGGTGAATGCTAAGTGAGTCAACACCTGTGGAGCCTCCTCTGGGATTTGCCAGCTCCTGTGGGTGCACAAACTGCTGTGTGAGTGGCCCATGCCTGCTTCACCCCAACAGATAGCTCATGTCAAGGTGATGGGCTCACTCTGGGACTGGGTGTGATGACCAGGCCAAACTCATGGTTCTCTAGGATGTGGCCGTCCCTTTGCTGAAATCAACTCTCAGTCCGTGCTTTTGGACCAGATCCTTGCCCAGCTGCTTATCCTCTGCCCCATTCATGTTTTGCCATGCCCTTACTCCTCCACGCTGCAACAGAGGCTGGGATGAGGGATGGGGTTTTGCCAGGGAAGATAAGTGTGTGGGTCACTTCCAGCAGTGCTGTAAACAGAGTGAACTGTATGTCTGGAGAGGAGGACTTGTTCACGTTCCTTGGCAGTTGATGGAGGCCACTCTCCACTTCCATCTACTCACCAGCAGAGATAGTGTGAAGGATTCAGCCCCAAAACCAGGACTTAGTCTACTTCACCTTATCTGGGATTTTCACACAGAGCAGAAAAAATGGCATCACAAGTTAAGGATCAGGGTTAGAAGCCTCATCAGCTACCATGGAGAGGACAGCAGTGATAGAGCAGGGATGGGCACCCTGGTGCCAGCAAGCTGGTTGTGCATGGCTGGGTGTGGTGTTGGGGTGAGGAGCAGCTCCCTGGCAGCAGGCCACCACCACCACAGCAGCATCCTGTGCTCTTGCCAGTTTGTCCATGCCATGTCAAAATGTTGCTAATGGTGAGGAATGATCTCAGATGGTGTTTCTGCCAGCTGCAAACTCAGGTGACAGTGTTTCCACCACAGAGTGAGAGCATGACCCTTTCCCAGTCCCTTTGGCCATGCTGGCCCGTTTCCTTTCTTCATCCCATGTTTCTGTGTTGGGTAAGGCTGTAGTTTGGATCTTTACCTGACCACAGAAGGCAGGAGGAGAAAAGACTGGAGAAGACGTAGAAACAGCCAGGGCAAAGTCAGGTGTACGCCAGTACATGCCCGGCTAGGAGCCAGCACACACATCCCTGGCTCTGACACCTCAGCACATGTATGGCTGTAGTACCTCACCTGCAGTGAGGCAGCGGGGCAAGGAGCTCCATGGGACCTGTGTTTTCAGTCCTGGCCAAGCAGCCCTGACCTTTGAGCTTAAACTTGCCGAAAGCATCATGAATTGTGAAACTTCTGTTTCCTACCAGATTTTTAAAAGGCTCTTAAATTGTATTTCTGGGTGTGGAAACTCCCATCCGCACTGCACCTTGGAAATTTCTTAGGTCAGAGACTTCTAGGCGGAGTGGAGTGGGAAGGGAGGGAGGCAGGCTGTCATGTCTGATGAGAAAAGCAGTGAAGAGAGGAAGTTTCCTGCCTGACACTCGCTTACTTCTCCAATCCATCCCTTCTGTTAGGGACTATTAAAAATTAACTGAATCATGTTCATCATTAACACTGGTTTTCTTTGTTCTCCGGGCTCCCAGTGCCCATTTGCCGGGGTTTTGTTATGTATTTTTCAGCACTTTGTCTCTTTAATTGCTCTCTTCTCTCTGATGTGCTGGGCTGTGGTTTGCAAGTCAGCTGCAGGGAACAGAGGGGCATTTTATTGCTCCAGACTAGTAGTCAGTGAAAGAAAAGGCTCTGCAAGTCCCAGCTATTGCAGCCAAAGCAAGCCTTGCAGTCTCTGGTGCCCATGATACATGGTCCTTGGTGGGCAGACAGCTCTGCAGTCTTTAATCCATCGCGGGATGAGAGGGAGGAAGTATTTTCTGAAGCGTTAGTTGCCTTTGTTCCTTTTCACTCTTTTCCTTCCACACATAGACTTGCTGCTTTTCAGCACCCCGCTAACAGTGTAGGTCCGGGCTGCCGGTGCTACTATGCCAGAGGCCCTGGGCTCAGCAGCTCTCTTCACTGCAAGTGCTTGCACAGGAAAGAGCAGCAGGACCTGGCTGGAGGTTTCCCCACAGCCCTTTCCTGATATTCGTCTTTTTTCCTGAGTCTAGGTGCTGCCTTCGCTGCAGCTTAGCTGGGCCACACAAGCCTCCTAACAGCTTGTAAGGTCTGTTTCTCCATAAAAAATGGATGCAGAATGGTAGTCCCAGCAACTGGGCTGGGACCCAGCAAATGCCAGCTGAAGGTGTGAGGACCTGCCCTGCTTCGATATCATGGTGTAGGCAGGTGAGTGTGCAAGATCACAGTGGTCACAGGCCCTGAGATGCTTCCTTCTGTTGAATGCTCCAGAAGGATAAGGGTGAAGCCAGATAGTGGGCTCAGCAAGATGCGTATGGACTGCTCCCGCTGTCCTGAGATCTTTCTTGTTGAACCTGGAAGAAGCCATACAATGCGACTGTACAATACAGCACCATTGCTGAGTCTCCTGGGACAGCCCATCACTTGAAGCTACGTCACTGTGGCAGTCAGCTGAAGAGCACACAGAGCAGGGTCAGTTGTTTCCATGCTGATTCAGAGTGACTCAGGCCTCTGCTCACAGCTCTCTGGTGGGACACTGAGCAGAGCTGACAGGCAAAAGTGAAACATCTGCTTTAAACCTTTGTTCTTTGCAAGCTCACCAAGTCCCTTCCAAGAGAGTATGGTACCCAAGGGAGAGGTATAAGGAGCTGAGGTCTCTGACTTGGGAGTGGGGGGTCCTTTGGGAACGGATCCTGCACCTTACCAGCTTGGGCGGAGAAGAACAAACTAGCTTTCCTTTGGGAATGGACAGTGAGTAGCATCAAGGTGGGGACTCAGATTTTTGAGCAACAGAAAAAGCCTAGGTGACCACCTTTCTGAGCTTAATCCAAGGCATGCTGGCTGCAGTTCAACAAACTGTGCTGTTAGGAGGGCAGTCCTGACAAACAGATACCTGGTCGTTTCTTCTGCTCTGATCTCCTCTGTGAATCACCCTGATGGAGGAGGATCTTTGTTCTCAGCTACCCTAGGGAGGGTAATTGCCCTAATATTCCTTAGCAGAAAGGTGATAGAGCCCCAAAGCACCCATGTTGTAAGAGCACATTGGCCTTTAGGAAGGACTCGAGTCCTTCTAAAGACATGAAGATCTTTTCCGTGACTTCATCAGTCTTTGGATCAGACTCCGTGGCAAGGCGAAGTGCAACGTCCAGACGGGGATCCAGCTGCAGTGGTGATGGCAGGAAGTTTTAGGAGGGGAAGGCTGATGGCATCATTCCCTCTAAAAGCTTTAATGCCCAACATGTTGAAATGTAATAATTAAGGAGGTGCTTTCGCATGGCTTTTTTAAAATAGTCTAACGGTGTGAATTAAGCCATTCAATAATTAATTGACAGAGTGGCGATGCATATGCCAGCAGCAGAGCTGAGAATGTGGGCTCAGACTTTGCAGACAAATGGAGTGAGAAGTAATTGCCTGATGAAGAAAAGGAAGATATTAACATAAGATTTGTCAGGTCTCTCGTAGGATTTCATCATAGTGAGTCTGGAGCTTCAAATGGGATTTGTGCTACTAATTCTTCACTAATTAACACTCTAAATTGGCCTAGGCGTGAGGGGAGGGAGGGAGCTGGGGTGATTCTAGACTTCAGTGAGAGCAAGAGGAGAGAAAGAGAGAAAAATCTTTATTTGTAGGGGATGACTCAGGAGGAATAAGGACACAAAATTGGACTGCTCATGCTGCTTATGCCGGACAATAGCAACACACGCAGATTCATTACTGGGAAGTGTCTAGCAGAGCTGACATCCATGCAGGTGATCCCAGTGTGTCTGGATGGGGACTCTGTTTCTGTGAAAGGGGTCCCAGCTCTGCTCCTGACTGACTCATCTCCTTCTTTCTCACCCCTTTTGACTCCTAGCATTCTTCCTGTTTGACTTGGTCTAGGTTATCCTGCTCTGGCAGGGTGATCGGACTAGATGATCTTCGAGGTCCCTTCCAATCCCTAATGTTCTGTGATTCTGTGATTCTTAGGATGTCTCTGCTGCTGCAGGTGTTATAACTATTCTAGCCGGGCGAGATTAGCAATTCAGCCTATCTTACCCTCTGCTGCCCAAGCCTCACTCTGTGTAGTCTGTAGAAAGAGCTGGGTGCCACAGCAAGTGCAGGCAGCTCTCGCATGCAGGCTGGCTGTGGCTCTAAATTGCACAGCGGTACTTAAATCACAAGTTCTCCCAGCTGCTGCCCAGCAGCTCCCTGCACAGTAAGAAGTAGCACCTCAAAGTTACCTTGATAATGTAGGTCTGTCTCACTGAGATATCCATCTCTCTGTCTCTGTAGGTGTGTCACGTGTCTTAGTTGTCCCCAGCTCTCCTAATTACCACATGGTAACACGTGGGACAGCTGTACCAGAAGAGACAGCAGGGTGGGACAGTGCACGTTGATCTGATGATTGGGTCCTAGCTTGGTGTTCCCCTGCCTGTACTCTCATTCCGTGGCTGTTAGAGAGGTGCCAACTTTCCTATGATATTGTTCTTGGTTATTTTTTCTTTATGAGAGAGCTCAAAAGCCTATTTCAGCATGATAAAGACACTAAAACCTTGAAAAATGTTCCTGAGAGGGCAACTTATTCTTTCCCAGCTCCAAATTTATTCCCAGAGCAAGAGATTAGCAGTGTTTAGGGCTGGAAGGGAACACTAGTGTAATTAATAGATTAAAAAAGATCATGGCTGTTAGTGCCAGACTCTGATTTCTATACTGCCACTGCGTTTTATGTGTCTGCCTCCCCATCTGTGGCATTTTATAGCACTTAAGATACCTCTGTGTTATCCCAATCCAATTTATGCTCTAATTTATATTATTCCCCTATCCCTTTGCTATCCCTTATCTTCTCAGATGTTCCTGGATCCATGTTTCCGTCACTCACAGGATGGAGGGAAGAAGTCTCACCAGAGGGTAGCAGTGTTAGCATGTCATGGTCCAGACAGTGCAAGGTCAGTCTCTGTGTTCTGTGCTCTTCACTTCAAGACTGGTAACTCTTGATTTTGGCTGGAGTCTGACCAGGGAGGGATGATTTGTCTCCATGGACACTGCAGCAGGCTTTAGCTTGGAGTCCTGAGCCAAGCCTCTCCACCTTGGGAAGAGCACTAGACAGGCTCAGAGCACCTGAGCTGGCTGCCAGAGTCTTCCTAGGTGGGACTGCTGGGAAAGGCATCATTGGTGGTGAAGAACAGATATTTTTCTGCTCTCTCACTTTCCCTGTTTTACAGCAGCTGAGTTATTTCTCTCTCTCCTCACCTGACCTATTTTTGATCTTTGCCTCTCCCAGCGGTGAACAGTTCTGAAGCACTGAGGAAGGACGAAGTTACAGGCTTGAGGCAAAACACAGTGCTCTCAGCTGCTGCTCAAAGGCAGGGAGTGCTGCAGATGGGCAGTGGCAAGAAGTGCCTCTGTGCCTCTTGTTTGCAAAGACAAAGAAATGGATGTAGGGAACAAACTTGTTTTCTCAGGAAGTCAGCTCCAAAGGTCTGCTGAACTTGTGTAATCTTTTTGCTGCCTACGCGAGTGGCTGTAGACAGAAATGAAGGCACTGACAAATTACAGTGCTCCTTCGGCAGAGTTTATTCCAGAGACCTTGCAACGGCTTCTAGGAAAGGAGTCACCCTCAAGGGAATGCAGCAGGTTTTTTAAAGTCTCAAGAGGTGAAACCTTTCATAAAAATGCAATTCGTTTCCAGCCAGGACCCCTTTAAAGGACATCTTGGTATGCTTTGGGCTTCAGGTTGCCTGTGGAGTGTATGCACAGGCATGATTTTTCCTCATAGCTTAGGCACTGAATAGGAAAATGTAGGTGGCAGCTGTTTTTATGACTTCCAGAGTTTTTGAGGGAGAGAAAAATACAGGCAGACTGCATTGGAGAGAGACACAAGCCCATCCTCTGGCTTCTCAGATTAAGCCTGCAGATGAGTTTTCTCTAGTTCTGCTACAGATAACTAGCAGCCTCTGTACCAGTCTTAAATTAATTGGCATCGAGGATCTTTGCTGTTATGTTTCCACATGAAAGATCTCCAGATGAGGCCTCTAGCTCCATATTTCTCTCTCTGGAAAATCAGTCTTCATGAGGTCCCCTTGGGCATTGCTGATCTAGCAGAAATCCCCTATAAGACTGTTTTCTGCTGATCAACAAAGCTTCTCCCTGTCAGGTTTTTCTCTTTCGGTTTCAGGGTGAGTTAGGAGTAAACTCAGAGCAGCTATGTCATCTGATAGGTAACTTCTTGTAAATCTTGTGCCTTAGTTACAGGAGGATTGCTGTGTTGGCTTGTGTTTGCTCTTGTAGTGATGTGATACGTCATTTCCCACGCAGGAATAATCAGACACCGATTTGAGGGGGATCCCACCAAATGCTGTATTTTTGGTGACAATCTGCCAGACTCTGTGAGGTGAACTTGTAGCTTGATGAGAGCACAGAACTGCTGCTTCCAGAAAGCGCCAGGAGGTGCTGGATGGTTATCAACCACCAGTGCTGTAACAGCGGTACAGAACATGGCTCTGTCTAAAGCGGATTTGGGATGCACAACTCAGTAGTGATCCAGAGGGGAACCTCGCAGCAGACTAGAAATAGCTGAAAATCCTTCTCCAGGGATACCTCTTGTGGCTCCTGTGTTCTCCAGGCAGGTGTCCTGTCCCAGAGCCAGCTGAAGAATCAGCTGATGATGTGAGCATCCTCTCAGTATGTTCAAAGAGTCCAAAGGATAATGCAGATGTCCTCCTTCAGTGAGAACAGCAGACAGATGCAGCCCTGGAGAAACAAAAACCTGTAATGTCCAACCACTTCCACAGTGAGATTTTTAAGACAGCAGAGCCAGAGGATGGGCTCAGCTCTGCCAAACTCCTTGTGAGAGGGGTCTTGCCATAGTAATGCAGGTGCAATCTTACAAGAATTGCCTGAATAAAATGGTTCTGCTTTTTATGTGTGCTGGGGAAGAGAATCATAGAATCACAGAATGGCAGGTGCTGGAGTGAGTCCAGAGAAGGACTGAGGAGAGAACTGGCAAACATGCCCTGTGAGCTGTGGCTGAGGGGACTAGGGTTATTTAGTTGAGAGAAGAGGAGGCTGAGAGGAGACCTTCTTGCTCCCTACAGCTGTCTAAAAGGAGGTTGTAGTGAGGCTGGTGCTGTTCTCATCTCCCAAATTTCTAATGACAGGATGAGAGGAAATAGCCTCAAATTGCATTAGGGGAGGTTTAGATTGGATCTTAGGAAGAAATTCTTTCCTGAGACAAAGAGTGAGTGGTTGGACACTGGAACAGGATGCCCAGGAAGGTGGTGGAGTCCCCATCCCTGGAGGGATTTAAAACTGAGTAGCTAGAGCACTTGAGGCCATGGTGTCAGGGCTAGGGAGCTGTTGGGATGAGGGCTGGACTTGATGATCTTGGACGTCCTTCCCAGCCATGACAATTCTGTGATTCGATGATTCTATGGAAAGGACCTCTGGAGATCATCAAGTCCAACCCCTTGCCAAAGGCAGGCCACAAAGGGCTGCATCCAGACAGGTTTTGAAAGACTCCAGAGCAGGAGACTTCACAACCTCTCTGGGCAGTCTGTCTAGTACTGTGGATATTCCTGTCCCTCTGGGTGGGATTTTTGCTGTTTGCCACATGCTGCATCCTGCAGCATTTGAGCAAGATGCATGGAGATAAAGGTCCCTGATTCTTGCAAGGCAGAAGATCCCCAGTAAATTCTTGGAACAAACAGGACTCAGCCAAACTGGGAGCCACTGCACTGCGAAAGATTCCAGATTAGGAGGTGGGATTCCACTGGTTGACAGGGATGATATTCCCATGCCTCTCACATCCCAAAATTGCTTCCCTGCTCTATCAAGACAAGAGTCCCAAGACATATCTCAAAGTGCTGGAAGTCCTGAGCTTTGCCCATTTTAAATGAGATAAATAAGATTCCCACTTTTCCAGCAACACGGATGCTGTAGAGCCCTGGTTTTGGTATTGCTTTCCTGTGCCGACAACTCTGATCCCAGTACTTTCTGAATAAGCAACAGAGGTAATAGCACCTCAAAAATGCATCTGCAATATTAGTTTAGGCTCGTGGCTCCCTGGAAAGATCCAGTGAACTGCAAGCAAAAGCTATCCATCGGCCTATTGCAAGAAAAAGCCATGTATTAGCTCAGTACAAGCAATAATGTTTCCCTGCAATAGCCAGCTCAAGTGACTCTAATAGCTTTCTACTGACTTTCTGCTGGAAGAATGACTCCTAGCTTGAAAAACTGAGATCTATCTTCGGGTAGGGGAGGTTCCCTCATACCAGAGTCTGCTTTGAGCTCCATCAGGAACACTCCAACACTTCTAAACTGGAAAATGTACAACCCAAATGACCCTGAAACATCCACTTTTGTGACTTTGAGAAAAAAACTTAGAGCTTCATAAATCAAACTGCAGCGAAGAAGGGAAGTGGAGGTTGCAGTGCCTGAAACTGGAGGTTTTAACCAATAGAATGAGCACCTTGGGCTGTGATGCTTGGAGCTAGCTTTATCAGAGTTCGAGGAGTAAGTGATGGTGTCCTCGTGGTGTCTGATACTGAGAGCATGGATGACCTGGTAAAGCATGGGACAGGCAGATCTACAGCTGAGCAAACAGGGCTGAATGTACAATATCTGTCAGGCAGCTCAGGCTCTTTTCCTCCTGGGGGAAATGCCAGCCATCTGCCATTTCACTGAATGTAGTTAGCATTCAAAATAGTGACCTGCAGAGCAGGGAGAGAAACTTGGCTTTTAGAAGTGACAGTGGAGGATCAACTGCAAAGGTCTGATCTGCACTGGCTCTAGCATTAACCCCAGAACTTCTCCTGCTGTGCCCAGGGGAGTCAGCTGCTTAAAAAACAGCCTGCCATAAAGAACCTGTCCAGGAGTGCTCCTCTGGGGGCTGGTACCTTCTCCTTCCTCCTAGCGATGGGGACTGGGCAAGGGGTGGGACTGCTGCTGGTACCTCACAGAGCCATAGCAAAAGATGGAGGGATTTCCCATGGTTGGCATCACAAATGGGCAGAGTCAACAGAGTAAGACTGTCCGGAGAGGAGCACAAAGGTGTTCCGTGCACCTGGGCAGAAAGCTGTGGTGTGCCATGGGCCCAGGGACTTGGGCATGCTGTAAGGCACAAGGGGCAGAGGCCATTCAGTCCTCCTCTGTCTGACCTCTCTTCTCACTCAGCAAAGCGCACTCTGGCCATAAGTGGCCAAGGTGGAGCAGGACAGGGCTGTGATGAGGGAAGGGGTGACCCCACTTTCAGCCACCAGTAACTTTGCTGATGGTGGCAGTAGGGTCGCAACTCTCCCCCTTATAAACACTCAGTGGTTCCTTTGTTCACAGAGATTTGAAAGGAAATCCAGCTCACATTTACAAGCTGCAAGCCCATTAACAAACGGATTCATAAAGAGGTGAACAAAGGCTAATCAATATGCCGAGTGCAGGGGAGAGGGAGCCTGAAAGCATTTACTAATCAGGGGGATGTTGCTGGCCTTATAAATAAGAAGGGTCTCTCTCTGGCAGGGAGTGGATCCAGGGAGCAATTCGGCACCTTTCATCTCCAGTCACCCCTAAATGCTTCTCTCCAGTAATGAGCCCACTGCTCCCCTTCCTACCCTAAGTGAAGCAGAACAAGGCGGAGGAGGCAGGCGGAGCTGCTGCTAATGGTGACTTGCCACAGGGATCAATAGACGGGAAGCAAATTAACTGGGTTCCCATGGGAAGGGCTTTGTCGATACATGGGGCGGCAGGGAGTGACACCAGAGAGGATGGTGGTACTGCTTCACAGATACCCACTCGTAATGAACACCCAAGGGAGCGGGAGAAAGGGGATCCTCCTGCCTGTCTAGGATGCTGCCCTCCCTCACCTCATCCTCCCATTAACATACAGAGCACTTTGATTTTTCCCTCCTAATGAATTCTCTTGCTGCCTCTCTGCCTCTGAGATGCTGCTTTTGTCAAAAAAAAGGTCTCACATAGATGCCCCTGGGAAGAAGGAAGAGTTCTTGGATCCCAATCCCCACAGCATTCAGGGTCTTTCACATACATTGGCCTGGGGATCTTTGCCTTAGGATGCCTCTGAGCCCCTTCCTAAGAGGCTTCCCATCTTTCTGCTCTGGAAATGTGCTGTAAAAAGAAGCAATGATGTTTTTTCCTGGCCCCACGTCCATCACAGCACTGTGCTGTCACCGTGGGGAGGTGGGTGAGGGAGGGTTCATGCAGGCATTCCCTCAGTGACATCTTCTTTCTCCTGGACTTGAGGGAGGACGAACGGCTTCACCAAACAATGCAGCTGGCAAAGCAGGCTCCTTTCCCCCCGCAAGCCTAGTGAGTCAATCAGTCTTCACTTTTTTTGTCAGCACTCCCAAAGACTGAGGAGTCCTGAGGCTTTTCCACTGGCAAGGAGGAGGAGATTGCTCCCACTTACCTGCTTCGCAGAGCAACCTCGTGGCCGTAAGGCTGAGTGTCCTCAGCAGAAACCACTGCAGCCTGTTTGGACTGTTGCATGATATTGAGCTGCCTCAGCTACAGAACTAAGAGAACAGCCCTAATTGTGGAAGGGCTCTCCTGCCTTTGCTCCTTGCATGGAGAGCCTGGTATTAGTACTGGGTTTCTGCATCTCAGCTGGAGCCATCAAAGCAGGCAAAGGGGAAATAAGAAGCAATTGCCTGCTAGACTGAGCCTGGCTGGGAAAGGGCAGGAGCTGCAAGTTGTGGCACCTGATGGGGATGTTTCCAGAAAAAAATCTGCGCACAAGAAGTACTTTAACTGAAACAGGTTTCATTATCTTCATGGTCATGCAAAGCAGTCCTGGCAGGAGGGTGGGTGGATCAGAAGCACAGCAGCAGTGGAAAGCAGTGGGCTAAGGAGAGCAGTCTTGAGCATGTACAGAGAGCAGGATGACCCAGCTGGAGTGTGAGTCATGTCTGCAGAGCAACTCCTTATTTAGTACCTCTTCTTCCATGCAAGACTTCAGCGTACAGCATAGCAGCTCAATGGTCTGCTGCTATGACAGTCAAGGACTGGTTTTCCCATGGCAGAGAGCCAGAAGGAGGGAGCCTTGGGGTCCTGAAAGCCACTCACAGCCTCTTTGCGTGGTGAACTCTCTGCTCATGATTGAAGTGCCCAGTGTCTGGCAATGCTTTTGAAGGTATGCCAAGCATCATGCTGTTAACAACTTCAGAATGATCCTGCCTTCCCCCCTGCATCTTCCTCACTGCCTTCTACACTCTCTGCATGCTGTTCTCTGTCCTTCCCACCTTGCTCCTGATCTACACCTACCCTCCTCATCTTTCCTTCTGTCTGTCCCTGCCATTTAATCTCATCCTCCCATTGCAGCTGAGCAATGCCTTTCAAGCAGCCTACTGAAGGGACTTGCCAAAGGAACCATTAGCTGGAAGCCAAGCAAAGATCCTGTGATGCTGAAAACAAAAAGCATGGTGGTGGAGAGCAGAGAGGGAAGACCTGGGCTGTATTGCACAGTGAAGCCCTCACCATGCATCAGACAGCAATGCTGCAATAGCCTTCTGTGGAAGGAGTGCGAGCATTTGCGTTCCCAAAGACGAGCTCCAGCCCCATTGTCCTTTACCCCCCACTCCTTCAGCCCCAAGATGAAAAAGCTTCTCATCCATGGGGGTTTCTGCTCTCACTAGGGGGTAGGAGAGAGAGACGTGCATGAACATGAGGAAAAGTGGTGAAAGAGAAACTAATAGGGACAGCAGAAGCTGGCAAGCTCCTGGCTTTTCCGGGCCAGGAATCACAGACTCTCCAGCAGATGTCAGGGTGGTTGAAATCCCCCATGAGGAGCAGGGCCTGTGACCTGGAAGCCACTACTATCTGCCTGTGAAGGGCCTCAGCTGCTTGCTTCTGTTTGTCAGGTGGCCTGTAGCAGACCCCTACAGTAACATAACCCTCGTCTGTCTTCCCTTTCATTTTAACCCATACACTCTCAACCAGCTCATCATCCTTCCCCAGGTGGAGCTCCACTGATTCCAGCTGGTCACTGAT
>JAOXOE010090799.1:0-25956 GCA_028565055.1 Phoeniculus purpureus
GTGATCCTGCTGTGGCAGGGGGATTGGACTAGATGATCTTTTGAGGTCCCTTCCAATCCCTAATGATTCTGTGATTAATTTTCATTGTAGACATGATCAGTTAATGTAACTGCAATACCCACTTCATGCTTTTGGCCTTGCTAGAGCATGACCAATAATTTCTTTTCACCAGGATTTCTATGACTTCTGTCAATGAACAGCTGCAGCTTCTCCACAACTCCCCAAAGTACTGTGTTTGATAGTGGAAAGAATTCAGGACCAATGCATGTCCTATATCCAGACTGTGAAACAGGCATTAATCTTTTTTGTGATTTTCTTTGGTTATACAATATGCACTTGCTGGAATGATGAATTGCCTCAAAGCATCATTTCACCATGCAAGAGGCACCTCTCTGGCTAAAACTAAACACAAAACACAGAAAGGTTTAAACAGCTTAAAAATAACAGTCTTACATTGCTTCGAAGCAGAAAAATTATGCAACAGAAATAAGGTAGTTGTGTCTTGTAACAGGGGCCTGGAAGGTAGTCAGATGCCACACTGATGAAGGCTATGTAAGCATATGATTAGGACATGACAGAGAGTGCTCTAAAGCTCTGGATAAGTGTTCCTCAGCTTTGGGGGGGGGTTGAAAATGGCATGACACTGAGCTAGTAGTAGGGGGACACTTTTGTAAACTTTTCATTACGCTTTCCAACCACCCCAGAAAATTGGGGGAGGTTTGTAATATAAATGCTACTCCACAAATAGTGATTAGTCATAGCTGTGTGACTGATTTAATATGACAAATTCATAAAGTATGTGCTTTAATACGGAGGAAAGATGTATCTTTAAAAAAATAAGAAGAAAATTCCGTGGTCTCCAGGAAGCAAAGTTTGCTCTCCTAGAAATCAGATGATGTCTTTGAAAATGATAAACCTGGGGTAGAACCAGCTTCCTGCTCTGCTGGAAAAACTGACGTGTTCTGTCATCTCCATGTTAGCTGCTGCATCCACAGCTGCCAGCTCTTCTGATCTTAAATACTGCTTGCAAAAAGACTCCATCGCAGTTTGTTTATGTAAATGTAATATCACAATATAAACCAAATCCCACAGCTTTCCTTTCAGGTTTAATGCACCTGAATTCACTTGTTAAATGTTCCTGTAAATATAATATGATTTGATGTCTCTGCTGTATGTTCCTTTATGGAGACTCTTTCTCAGCTGACTCCTACCTTGCAGCAGAGATTCATCACATTGCTCACAGATTTTTCTGTCATATTCCTTGCCTGACATTCACATGGAGCTCAAGGTGCTAATTAACTCCTAGAACTTACATTTTTTGTTATGCCTTCTTACTTCGTTATGCTCTTCTTTCATCCAAAAGGAGCATTCCCCATGCAATTAGAAGTTAAACTGTTATGCACACCAAAATGCTAGAGTAGCTGCGTTGCTCAGGTGGCCAGTAGATGCCTATTTTTCATTTTGCCTGAAAACAAATCTTACAAATGGCTGCAAAATTACACTTAAAATACTTAGTCAAGGCACTACTTTATTTTCAATGTTGTTCTGATTAGCACTTTGACAGCGTTAAAAGCGGAAGATTGACAAGAAATACGCACAACACTGCCAACTACATGATGCATTTCAGTTTAGGCACCTTCTTTATTTATTTTCTTCTACTTAAATTTCTTGAAAGTATTTAAACGGTGCTTTAAATGGCTTGCTGCTTTTCTGCCAAGTGTCATATTAAGTCAGCCGTGTCTCGGCAACTGTGTGTACCAGATAGAAACGATGCAGCAGCGTTCCGGTGAATTACTGCGATATTTCTTCACAAGAAGGTCTATTTAACTGACAGTTTGGTTTTTCTTTATTTACTGCTTAATACAGCTCATAATTAAAATTCAGTTTCTCCACATGTCTCACTGTGCAGAATGCATAAATGCTTTCAGACATTTTCCTGTGTCCACATTGATTCAGTTGATGTAGGACTATTTAAATGTAGACAGCCTACATTATTAAGTATTGATGTATATTGAGCACTTTCTTTATCAACTGATTTTTGTCCAGGCTTTTGTAAATAAGATGCTTCTTACTAAACATGAGATAGCAGACTGAAGTAAGTAGGAAGAGACAAAGGCAGACAGCAGACAGTTAGGCTGTAGTAACGATTTAAAAGAAATAACGAGATGCCACTGGGAATCCCATAAACAAATTTCATCCCTCTCCTTGTTTGGGTAAATGTCAAAGAGGAACACTTTTTGAAAGGGAAAATATAGAACCATTCCTTAGAGTCACTATTGAGAAGTGCCTGCCAAAATCACAGGTAGACTTTGATATTTTCCTGGGTTAACTTAACTTTGTCAGACAATCTGATTTTCCCTCATTACTGCAGAAACAATATTTTCCTGTGAATCGTGCAGTTCTGCCCTTCTCACCCAATCATTTTTATAAAACTGCAAATGGCAAAATTACTTCATGTGCTGTTATGATGAAAAGCAGTCTTTTCCTTTTGTCCTTGGAAAAATCAAAAATTCTGAGCTTTTTGGTAAGATGTCACGTAGTTGTTTTCAGAACAGTCTAATTTTATCTGCAATAGAATTGAGCAGAATTTTTTGCTTGACTTTTAACAGGCTCTATAGTCTCAAAACATTTATAATCAATAGGCTGGGTGGTCAGTGGCGTTGTGTTCCTCCTTTTGATTGTTTTCCTGAAGATCTCACTCCCACCCCCACCCCCCATCTTCTTTGGCAATGTCCTTGCATGACCTCGCAGAGAAAGGCAGATATATCCGTCTTTTAGATCTGCCTACTCACAGTTGTGCTGTCAATGCACATCTCGTTCCTCCAGCCGCATTTTGATTTTCCCTTTCCCTGTGTTAGCTACTGAATTTGCATTGGTGCTTCGGCTGCGCAGCTTGAGCGACTTACACACTTTTTCCCCTGTACACTCTTTCTTCGCTCCTGCCTTCTTGTATTAATTGCCAGTATTGTGTTTTGATGCTTACTTGATTTTTACAACCATAACCTTTCATCTTCTTTATTTTGCTGTCCAGTTTTCCCTTCTGGCATTCATTCCTGTATTTGTGATAAGCTGAAGCGCTAACTACTGTTATCTCTTTCTCCATCGTGCCTGACACATTGTTGATTATTTTATTTTATTTTTAAAGGCTGTCTGCTTAAAGTCTGTCTTTTCCTACACCTGAATGCTCCGGAGTTACCCAACAGATCATTATCTGTTTTTCCATCTTAAAAAAGACATTTACCTTAAATAGCAGCTGGTAACTGCTAGTAATAATATCGTTGTTTCCAGCATCTTGAGACAGCTATTCACATTTTCCCTTAGCACATTGTCTGTAAGATCTCAAACTTACATGGCAAACAACAACTGCCTTTCCTCACCACTGGAATGGTGAGGAACATCATTGGCACACACCAACAGGGCGTTTTCCTTCCCTGTTCTTCAGATGCAAGCCACGGGCTACATGATCACGCTAAGCCAGCTGCCTGCAGATCTTTCAGGATCATGAACCACCAAGTCAGCTATACTCTGTAATGGAGTTTTTGAAAGTGGGAGCTCCTAATTCAGTTAGATTTATTACCAAGGGCTTTTGGATTCTTGGAGATAGAGCAGGTCTTGTGGTAACACTTCAGCAGACAGATCTCAGCTGATATGTTACAGAGCGCTAATGTAGTAGTCATCTGCTCTTTTAGTCTCAATGGTGGTGCCTAGAAATACAGCTGATGGGCAGATACCCCTTAAATGAGGGTACCCTTCAGGTATAGGTTTTCTAGGCTGGTCAGACTATCAGTTGTCTTGAATATCCAATGACAAACTTCCCACTGTGTTGCTGGTTAATATTCCCAGATGGTGAGGACTTTGTGGGCAGGTAGCTCATCACAAATCAACATCAACACCCAAGTGAATATAAGCTTGTAAGGAGGCTCAATCGGGATGCTTTTGTTACGTGTTTTGGCAAAGGAAGGGAGGAAACTTGCAAAAACATTAAGAAATAATGAGTAATGAGAAAGAAATAATTTCTGGACTCCCGGGAAAGCTGTTCAAGTCCTTCAAACACAGCAGTTTTGAGAAGCACCCTGCTTACACTGATGAGCATAGCTGCATTCGTATTCCTGATACCAGTGTGAATAGTGGTCATCGTGTTCTCTGTTACTGCTTTTAAAATCCACCTCCTCAGCTTTGGTATTTCTAGTCTTGTGATTAGTGCTAGAGTCTTACAAGAATATTGGATGCCCTGGTTGTGTGGCACCAAAGCAAATCATATCGATGGCATTCCTGAAGAGGCTTGACTACACACGATTGCTTTCCATTGTTTATAACCACTTGCATCGATGTTTAATACTTTCTTTCAGCCTTTAAATAATAGGGAATCTCAAAATAAGTGTGTAATTTGCCATACTATTCCTCTGATAAAATCTTTCCAAATCACTACTCTAAAGACATATTTTTATAATGTGATCATAAAGAAACTCATGTAGACCAGACAGTAGAAAACTCCTAAGCAATTAAAAAACACTACAGAAAGAGTTTATTAAACATCACAAATGTGAGGCTACCACAAAGATAAACACAGTGATATGTAAAGAGAGGGACAGAGCAACCCAAGAGCATGCACACCTGTGTGAGGCAAGGTTGTATCCACAAAATGATGGGTTTCTCCTGGAAAAAGACTGTTTCTAATACCAGAAGAAAAAGTCAGCTTGAAAATCCTACTGCACTTCACGGGCACTGGCAGAATATTGTGATCCCTTATTATGAAATTAATAATCATTTGTTAAAAATGGGATTTGGAAAGCATAGTATTTCTTTCCTCCATAGTTTTGCTAAGGTCTTGTGTCCCTACTAAGGAAAATAGAATAAAACAGAGGTCAGACAGAAGAATGAAACACGATTTCAGGTAGGTCTGAGAAAATACCGTATAAAGAGACTCAAAGAGCAGGTTCTGCTTAACTTAACTGAAATTAGTTTGAGATGGAAGCTGACTACATTAGATATTTATGCAAGAAAATATCCAACATAATGCAGTGTTGGCCTGGGAAAATTAATTGTAAATGAGGAATAAATAGTGTAGAGTCCATTTTTTAGCACTAAGACTATGGCATGTTCTGGCCAGGCCTGTACTGTCAAATTCTTTTGGCTTCCAATATAGAATGATTGCACCCAAGCAAGAGTGTATTATCTTTTCCTTTTGTTTTGGTCTTTCTTTGTATTTTTTTTTTAATATGCACCTATCTTGATTTGGTGTTGTTAAATACATAATGAAACTTTCAGAAGAACAAGTTTTCTAGTAATTTCTTCAATGATTCTTGGCTTGAATAAGCCTGAGGAAGTGCAACAATTCTCTCATAAGCCTAAGATAGTACTTAGAAATCCATGAAGGCATATCATCCCCTTTTCAACCCAGGGAGCTCCTCCTGGCACCAATAAAAACACAAGAAATAGCGTGATAGTCCTCCTGTGGAAGTAATTTTGGATCATTCCTAACCTTCAAATATACTCACTAGGTATTTGCTTAACAAATACGATTTGTTAGCAAAGTGTTTTTAATCTGCAGACCAGGTCCTCTGTAGCTGCATCAGCTACTGGCTGTTGCTGAGTAACAAAGCAAAGAGAGGAGCTCACTCTGCTGCAGCATCCTGCAGGGTACTGCTGAGCTATTTGCATTTCTGAGATCAATCATGTGAGGCTCTGGTGTATGAAGTCCACTTGGTGTGTGTAAGGTAAACTTTAAAAGTTTTAGAGTTGCAAGTAGCTTAACCACACCCCACAATCTCTGATGATAAGGCTGTGCTGCCCAAGGGTAGCTTGTAATGGACTTGCACCAATACAGGTATTGTGATCTTTGGTGTCTGTCTCATAACCAGTAAAGACACAACTAAAAGACAAGGAGAACTGTTCTACCAGGTGGCCCCAAAACTGTCAGTTTAGCACAATTTAGAGAGTTAGGAAAAATTACTTTAGCTGCTCAGAGAATCATGAAGGTGAAAATGAGGCTTTGTACAGTTGTGGGTGCGATACATCTGTGTGATGGGTTCACTAAAGGCAAGGAAGAAATTACTTGTGAATGCAGACTAGAGGTGCACAGGTTTGGCTGCAGGTCATAGGTGTGTGTTGGCCATGACAGACAGTGCACTTAAAAGAGCATGGAATCACGTTAAAACAGAGGGAAAAGATGGAACATTATCTAGAGGAAGTGAGACAAAGACACTACAGTCACTTACCAGAGAAAAAGTGAGGCTGTGGAGGGAAATGCACGATACACTATTTTTCAACCACAGAAGTGTTGCCTTAGGTGCTTTCACTTTTATAATGCTAAGGAATATTTAGCTGCAGTTTTCCTTCAAACTCTGCAATGTTTCATGTCGGCAGCTGTGGCTGTAGTTTTCCCTTGTTCTCACGCTGTTATTGTCATGCTATTTTTCTCAATGCTATGTTCCTGCAAACCCTGGCAGTGCTGTTAAGGTAGGCTCTCTCAGGAAACAAATTGCTCCCAGCATCAGATGCCCCTTTTCCTTTTCATTTCCCTGCCTTTTCATTGGAGCTTTTGGGTGGTGTAATGGAGACCTGATATTATGCAAGAATATACCTTATCAACAACCTAGCCTGCAGCCCCAGCTCCAGGTGAAAGCTTAGATTCATAGGATCACAAAAATCATAGAATATCAGGGGCTGGAAGGAACCTCTAGAGATTATCTAGTCCAATCCCCATGCCTAATCAGGATCACCTAGGGCAAATCACACAGGACTGCATCCAAGCAGGTTTTGAAAAGCTCTAGAGAAAGAGACCCAGCAACCTCTGTGGGCAGCCTGTTCCAGTGCTCTGTAACCCTCACAGTAAAGGAGTTTCTCCTCATGTTGAGGTGGGACTTTCTATGTTCAAGTTTGTACCTGTTATTCATTGCACTATTGCTATGCCCCACAGGAAAGAGAGTTATCCCTTCCAGTTGACATGCACCCAAAAAAACCCAATAGGAAGCAAAAAACAATAGGAGCATTAAACATGTCCCAGTGGAAGTTTAAGAAACCCAGTTTAATTTTGTTAAGAGACCCATGCTATTCTGGAAGCTAGGTTGTTAAGAAAATAAAGGCAAATTTGTCTCCCCATGGAATTTTGCTCACTTAAAGTGTATTAAACTGCCAGCATCAACAGCACATTGTAATTTTGCTTTGTATGAATAAAGCATGAAGAAGAGAAGATGTCCTATCATACAGTTGAAGTTTGAGAAGTGAAAAACCTGGCAAATACTGTACAGTTTCATAAAATTATTGACTAACTGCTGAATAACAGGTGCAATCATTTAAGCTAGAGCTACATAAAATGAAAAATACATATATATGCATTAGTTCTACCACATGAGAAGTATTTTTAATGATAGAAGTAAGCAGAACCATCAGGCTTCAGTACCATGACATGAAATAGACTTTCAGGCATCAAAACCATTTAATTTTCTGTATATTTTCTCTTTTCAGTAGACTATAAGTCAGTGGATCTTAATCTGCCATTGGCATCCTCGGATTTCTTTCCCTATTCCGAACTCCAGCAACAGCTGGTGAAAATTAGTGGTCCAGTTCATCTTTTACCAGCCAGCGTAGTCAGCCCCAATCTCTTTATTGACAGTAAATTAAACAACTGCTGAAGAATAACTGCTTTGTCTCTGATGTCTGGGACAGCCTGCTCACAGCCCAACTTCATGGCATTAGTGAGTTGCTGTTCCTGTCTGTGATGTACCTCACTCACCAGTGGAGGAAAACGTACTGGCTCTGATGCTGCATTTATTCTTCCTAAGTGTCTATAAAGCAGAAAGATGAAAAGCACTGACCATACACAAAGAATGAGTTTAGAATAATTTTCAGTTGTGAATATGGACCTTGTTTCTCAGTTTAACTATTGATGTCAGGGAAATTCATGTGAAGGTAAATACAACTGCAGCAGGAGAGTGTCAGTTCATTTAGTAGACTGAAAAAAAGCAAATTGTGCTTTCCCCTGCTGTTTCTACCAACAATTTTAGGTTCTATTTTGATGACAGTTCAACTGCATATGGCCAGATGGGACTCCATTTGTGGTTTGTCAACACACTTTTGAATTTCTCAGCTACTTTAAGATGAGAAGATGAGGGCTAATTCAGTACTTGTAGAAAGGGAATTCACATGTCTGTAGTAACTTTCATCAAGGAGCTTATCACCATGGGACCGTTAATAAAGACAACTTAATGAGCCTTCACGTGAACTCTTTGAGGCTGACATATCAATGTGATAAGTCCTTTGCAGATGAGGCAAGTAGGAGGATAAAATTCATACATGCTGTGCAAAGTTGGAGGCGCTGGTTTTTATGTTCTGCATTCTCAAACGCCAAACTTAAACCAGCTGACAAATGTGTTAATCCAGAACACTCGATTGAGGAGCAGGTTTTGGCTACATCGTTTATGATACTGTTTGGGGTTTTTTTAATATTCCTTTACCTCTATTCAGTTAGCTAATGTGCTGAAAAGCAGTAAGTCAGGGAAGCTCAGGTGACATTCCTAAAGGTTATCAGCTCTCTGCATGTCAACTTCCCACTACTTCCTCCAGGCTCTATATCTACAGGTATCAGCAAAAATAAAATCTCCTGGAAGGAGAGTCATCACATTTCTAGCTCTGAAAAGGAAATGTCAATGAGAGTTCTGTGGAAATGTCAAGAGCACATGAGGAAAATTTCAGTGTGCCAAGATACTGTATTACCTTACCTCAGTTTATTTGAATGTCTCAAAGCTGAAGGCTCTACCCAGAACCAAGACTTTGTTACAGCTGATGGAGACAGTGGAATTTCAATAGTAAAACTCTTTAATACCATAAACATAGGCCTGGGACTAGCCACACTGAAGCAAATGTTTCTCCAGCAAGTGCACTGATGATGTATGATCAATATTTGAACACGTGCCGAAGTATTTACAAAATCACCACAAAGTGCTTCAAAGGTTTAGTTACTTTAGTGTTATATCATGATTTAAAAAGATTCTGAAAGAAGGCAATCGGTGTACTTTCAGAAACCTGAAAGGATTTTCAATGCCCGTAAACGTGAAGTAATATAAACATAACTATGGAGACAGAAGAAGAAGATACAACCAAAAGATAAAAGAACAACAACAACTAGTTGCACAAGTTTGGCAATAGAGAACAAAAAGCACCTTAAAAACTGCTACTGCAAGTAAGGCAGGATAAGTAATGAGGGGTTTATTATGCTGGCAAATGGAAATTACTTCTCACGTAGCAGAAAAGAACAGTCAGAACATATTGATTCCTACATAGCAGCTATAGAAAAGGCAATATGCTTTGCAGAGAAACAAGAATGTTTTTCATGTTTATCAGGTGACTTGCCTCTTAAATCACAGGATAACAAAATTACAGAACATCAAGATTGGAAGGGACCTCAAAAAATCATCTAGTCCAATCCCCCTGCCAGAGCAGGATCACCAAGATCAAATCTCACAGGAACACATCCAGGTGGGTTTTAAACGTCTCCAGAGAAGGAGACTCCGCAACCCACCCTGGCAGCCTGTTCCAGTGCTCTGTCACCCTCACCCTGAAGAAGTTCTTTCTCATATTTATGAAGAATCTCCTATGTTCCAGCTTACACCCATTGCCCCTTGTCCTATCACCAGATGACATTGAGAAGAGCCTGGCTCCATCCTCCTGACACCCACCCTTCAAATATTTATAGACGTTAAGAGGTCACGCCTCAGTCTCCTCCAAGCTAAAGAGACCCAGCTGCCTCAGCCTTTCCTCATAAGGGAAGTGTTCTACTCCCTTCATCATCTTCGTGGCTCTGCACTGGATGTTCTCCAGCAACTCCGTGCCCTTCTTGAACTGAGGGACCCAGAACTGGACACAAAGTTATATTTAATTTTGCTGTACCCTTCGAGGTCAAGCACAGCAGCATTTAGCCAGAATACTGAGGTGAGAACCTCTTATAATAAGCTGTCTCTCTCTTTCAGCTTTAGGCTACGCTACTCCAGTAGTTTTATTCCTTTTTGTAGAAGTGAGGGAGTTCCTATCTCTGTTAACTTCCCAAGAGCACTCCTGAGCAGCTGTAGTACAGCATCTGCATCTACACCAGTGAACAAGGGCAAGAGTCGAGGTGATTGGAGATAGCTTGGTAAAAGCTAGTAATACCTTGTCTTGACTTGAAAACAGATGCTGTCTCGGCTAGAACAACGCAATGGTACAATCCATGTCTGGGTAAAGTTGTCATTTGACTATTTAAAGGACTACTTGGTCCTTAACATCTGTTTTCTTGCTTTGTCTATATGGCACTGGCAGATAGAGTCTGCCATCTCAGAAAATTCATTCCTTAGTGTACTGGTAAGCAACCTCATTAATTTTTTTGAGGAAAAAAAGTTCAGCATATTTTAGGAACAGTATCTATAGAGAAGGAACGAACTACTGATATTTAGAGAGATATTTTCTACTCAGCTTCAATGGGAAAACTTTTAACTCTTGTCTTAGAAGGATCTTAAAGCTTTTTCTTACTTTTCATTTTATAGCGACTCTGATGATTTGTTTTACCCGTGTTACTGCTTCTAAGCTTTTGTTTATTGCTGTACAAGGGAAAAAAGTGAATAAGAAAATAATCTGTAAACACCTTGTTCCCATTCTAAAGGATATGCTGGCCAGTGAGTCAGCAACAGAAACTGCTGTGTTCATTCTTCCTTCCTTTGTGAGGGTAATTTCTCTCTCCCACCCCAGGATGGCTTAGGTGTCTGTTCCAGACTGTTAGCTCTTCAAACAAGGTTTTGATGGAGGAACACAGAAATACCTGCAACAAAAGGACTGAAGAAGATGCTACTGGCATCTAGTGATTAGCCAAACTAAAAAATATATCCCCAGAGCAATCAGTGCTCTTGTACTGCACTCCAAATATCCTTCCTGACCACAGAATAAATGCATGGTGAGAGAATAAAACAAAGCTAGAAGGCAAGTGCATTGACCTTGTCATTAGGACAACTGAAATGACTATAAATACCCATCTGAGAGTTAGAAGACTAATGGATAGTTCTTCCCCTTAATATGAGAGTCTTCTATACATCCAGACTACCTTACTGCACTTCTAAATTTGTATTGAGTGTCTTTTTCTTTGGCACTGAGATCCATAGTAAGCATTATAAAAAATCAAAGTACCTGAACCTCTTTTTTTTTTAGCTGAAAACACAAAGTAGAAATTAATTCCCAAAGTAAAACCAAACCCTCCACATTATCTACACCCGACAAATTAATTAAGTAGGTCATCGGCCAGTCTGCTTGTCTACCTTTCTAATATTGCAGCCACTTGGTGAACAGAGAGAGCAACTGTAAGAAAGAAATGCAAGCCATGCAATGTTTACTCAGGATTTTTGTCCATGGAATTGCTCTGTTATTCTATATTTTTATGTTTCTGAGGGGGAAAAAACCCCCAAACATACCCCACAAGTGCTCACTTGAAGAAGTAAGAGAATTTCTTGTCTGTTATCAGTATCTGTATATTAACTAGCAATTTGCACTGTGCAGGAGTTTAGCCCCTTTCACAGTGCTAAATTTGTTGAATTGTGAAATTTCTATGGGCTTTTTTCACTGTTTATGTGGTCACCGAGGAGGCCAACAGATGCATAGCCCAGAAGCTACGTGAATGTTTGTATAAAAGCAACCTGTATTTGATACTACTAGTTTGCTATTGATACTACTCTGGTGTAAAATTCCAGTGTTCGCAGAGAAAAGTTGTGTCTTCTTAGTAACAAAATGAAATTAGAATTTTCAGTATTATGGATAGAAGCAATTTTTAATTTTACTGTGAACATTTCCACTCATTTTATTTGGTTCAATTCACAAGATCAAAGAACAAGTCCGTGCTGCATTTCCAGCAGGGGGTGAAGCTTTGAGTATAAACTTACCTTGTTCCAAGCTGAGTGACACAAAACTACCCTCTGCAAGTGCCTTTAGCTGAACCTGCAGTACAAGGTAAGGCAACACACCTGAAATGTGGACAGGGGTGTACAGCCATGGTGATTGCACTTGGGCTTCCACTCAGGTGTCCTGTGCATACTTGAGGCAGGAGAGATGTTGGCTGGAACCTTCCTTGAGGAGGCCAGCTGATCTGCAGAAAGGAAATTTGTGGCAGCCCAGCCAAACGTTTATTTTCTGGCAGCTTTGACAGTCAATGACAGATGGGAGATCTTGCCTTCAACCTCTCCTTCACACATGTTCCTATGAAAAGTATAGCTGTAGCATCGAATGGAGTTTGTTTTTCCCTCCTCTCATCAGTCACACATCTTCCTAGAAACCTCACTGAACTGACTAGGATCCCCTCATTTTGTATGTGACTATGTCGTGCAAGAGTAGGCGAACATCGTCAACAGGAATA
This sequence comes from Phoeniculus purpureus, assembly GCA_028565055.1. Classification (NCBI taxonomy): domain Eukaryota; kingdom Metazoa; phylum Chordata; class Aves; order Bucerotiformes; family Phoeniculidae; genus Phoeniculus; species Phoeniculus purpureus. The sequence continues at coordinate 12,368 of JAOXOE010090799.1, forward strand.
ACTGAATCATCGTGAGTTTCTGAATTGCCAACCACTTAAAACGCTGCGGTGGGTTGACCATGACTAACCACTGGCTGCCTTCTCAAGAGGACAGTGGGAGAAAATATACAAAGTTCACTTACCTGTTAAGGAGATCACTTACCTGTTACCGACATGGGCAAAACAGGCTGCGCTAGGGGAAATGGATTTGTTGCCAATTAAATAAACTAGCGACAAATAAGAACAAATCTAAACCCACCATTCCTCCCTGCCTCTCTTCTTCCATGGCTCAGGAGTACTGAGCCCTACTCTCACATTTATTGTCTACTTCCTCTGAGTAGCACGGAGGGACAGGGTGTGGAGGCCCATAATGGTTCATCTCTCCAGTCCTTCCTCTTGCTCCTGTGTGGAATTCCTTTCACAGGGTACAGTATTGCGAGACTTTCCATAGCATGGCTCGCTGTGCAGTCCTTGAGGAACAGCCTGCTCCAGTGTGAGTCCTGCTAGGAGCCTCCTCTGGGGGCTTCCCATGGGAACACAGCTTCTTTAAGGGCACATTCACTCTGTGGGGTCCTCCATGAGATGTTAGTAGATATCTGCTCCAATATTAATCTCCATGGCTGCAGAGGGACCACCTGCTTCACCATGGCCTTCACCATGGGCTGCAGAGGAACCTCTGCTCAGGCATCTGGAGCACCTCTTCTCCCGCCTTCTTTGCTGAACTTCCTCCTCAGGGCTGTTTTTCTCACATATTTTTGCTTCTCCCAGCTGTTATGCAGCACTTTTTACCCTTTCTTAAGTAAGTTATCACAGAGGTGTTACCAATATTGCTGATTGGCTCAGCTTTGGCTAGCAGCAGACTTATCTTGGAGGTGGCTGAAAGTGTCTCTGTCCAATAGGGGAATAGCTTCTGATACCTTTTTGTAGAAGCCACCTCTACAGCATCCTTGCTACCAAGACCCTGCCATTACAAATTGTCACAGACATATAGCTGAGAACCAAACACCATAGCAGGATGTTCTTTGCATTGGCTCATGAATCCTTTTGGAACATCACTGACTCACTCCTTTCCAGGATAAATATGGGCAGCCTTCATAAGTACTCTTCTGCATAGAAGTTGCAGGACAGGTTTTCTAAAATCAACCTTAACACTTCCTTCCATGTGTGCAAAGCACTGTTTTGCACACAGTGGTTGTTATGCTTACACCAGCAAGTCTTGTCTGAATTTTTCAAGTAGAAATAATATGTCGTTCGTTAAATTGAGTTGGAAGAGACCCTAGAAGGTTTGTCTAGTCCAACCTCCCTGCATTTAGCAGGGACATCTTCAATCACAATGAAGCAATGTATTAATTCACAGTCTTCTGCATCGTGATTTTTGTCCATTAAATCTGTCTTACTCACTTTTTGTTTCTTTGCAGTGCCTCCCCCCACTTGGATAGAGGTGACATCGCAGTGCTGTAATGAAGGAGTGGTTGCTTGTACCATCATTATTCTATTTGCATTTATAAGTATTATTGAACCCACTTTACGTATTGAAGACATAATTTGAAGTATTTAACAAAGAAGAGCCATTCATTTGCCTTCATAAAGCCAGCTTGTTGATAACAAACAGATTTTAACTAGCATTTGGACTATCCACGGTTTCAAAAAAACAGATGGAATCAATAGCTGTTACACAGCACACATAGCTGTTTGCTGTGTAACAGAATATATCCAGCATAACAAATATGCCCAGAATGTAAAACAAAAAAAACAATTAACTAAAGAAAGAAAGGAAGGCAGAGAATGAACTTGAATGAATTATTGAACAATACTTACATAGCACTTAGTCCTTGCAATCAATAAGAACATTTTATGCCAAAGAGTAACAAGTAAATAAAGTCATTCTAAAAGTCAGCTAAAAGGAAGAACCATGATAAGATACGCATATGCCAACTTGTGACTAAGCATCTGTGGATCTCTGTTCAAATAAAACAAACAAAAAATACTTCTGTACCCACTCTCTTAGATTTAAAAGTCCACCAACACATTTAAATCAATTCCTCAGCTTTGAATTTTTGTTCAGGCTTCTTACTGTATTTTGGTATACTTTGGAGAAGGTGATTGTATCCTCTAGACACTACCCTAGTCTACATATTTGGAATAGCTGAACCCTCTAGAATCTGATTTCAATACCGAAGGGTCTCTTGATTTTCACTTTATTACCATAAGTGGGTGAAATTCAATTACATGGATCTGAATTCCTCCCAGCACTTGCAGGCACTTGGACTGAAGTGTTCTGATTTCCAGCGTGTACTGACAGACCTAACTGTTACAGGGACCGCAGAATATGTCTTTTATGGCTGTTCACATCGATGAATATTTCACAAAAAAAGGGATGCATTCAATAATTTGATATTTGTTTGTTAGTGAATTCATACAAGTATATAGAAAGGTTATTAACTAAAGTGTCTTTTGCACAGGCAGAGCTAGCACGTCTACAGTTTAACGTTACACCTCCGCGGCGTGATGCACCCTGAGAAGAGCAACGGTGAAGCATGAAAGACATTTTTCCAGAGCCCAGTCTTGCAGGTGTAAGAAATCACTGCCTCTTAGTGGTTACGGTAAGCAGCAGTAAAAATCTGTAAACAAACTTTTAAAGGCACTGAAAGTGCTTTTCGTAGCTTTGTTCTGAAGGAACGTTCACAATTAATATGATTAATATCTAGAAAGATATAATAATATCTATGATTAATATCTAGAAAGGAAGAAGATAGTTTTTTGTGATGCGTTCCTCCACAGCAAGTAATTTTTATTGGTATGATTTTCCAGTAAAATTGTGGTGACTGTGGTAATGATTGTGTTTTAAAGTTAGTATAACCTTTGGACTATAGAGACATGGCATAGCTGAATTAAATTCTTTCAGATTTAAAGAACTGCTCAGCTCAAGTATCCAGTACTTCCTAGCAGATAGTCGAAGAGGGCAACTCCAGGAGCCTGTTTCTTTCACTTCTCTAGGTTCCCTCATCAATTTCAGTGTAAATAATTAACACATATATGAAGGTTAAAAATAGTTTAAAACAAATACAGGACTGAATCCATTCAGATAATAATAACAGTAATTTGTAGTACTACTTAATTTGTAAGACTACTAATGATATAAAGATCTAGTCAAATTTATCATGGACTAATTTACTTTGTTCCGACAGCACTTTAAAAACTCCTCCATCTTCTCAGCCTAGGAGAGAAAAAAACCAGCACATTTACTCTCTGTCTTTGAAACAATAGCATCCTTCACTGTTTTCAGTACATGTCAAAGTGTGTAGGATTAAAGTATTAGAAACAATCTGATGAAATTGGATTTTTTTAGAGCATACTGTGTATAGCACACTACTGCAAAGTTGCACCCATCCTTTCTTTCCAGGCACCAGAGTTACTGTTCCTGATGTTTTCTGTTCAGTGAAGTAGGAGGACATGTTCACTGTTTAGACACTTCATCAATTTTTGATGTCTGGAAAAAAATTCCAGAACATCAATTATCTCCTTCAGATACTGGACACATCAGTGGTGTCGTTGGTGTCTGGGATAAAGGCAGTAGGTGAACTTTAAAGCTGCGTGGCTAAAACATAGAGCTCCATCTAGCTCAGTGGAATGAGAACAATCTTCATCTGAACACTAGCTATAGCGTGAGATAACCTTGCTAGGACCCCAAACACCCCTTGCAATCTGCTGCTGCAGCCCCACTAAGTGATTACTTTTCCAAAAAAGACAGCCTCCGGTTGCTTTTAAAAAAAACTTAGTATAGTTTTTTTAAATCCAGGGGTTTAAAAGAAACCATATGCTAAGGTAGACCAGACAATAGGAGGTTTTTTTGGTTTTGAAGCTGAGCATATATTTGAATAATGTGATGGACGGAAGAATAATGAGAGACAGTCTCTTCCTCTTTCAAATTGTTTTGTAAAAGGGGTCTTCTACATAGCTCCTATTCTTTATTTTCATTAGTTCCAAACCTGTATTTTTCATCTGTGTAAAGAGCTTCAGGATTTAGAAGGTTGAAGGAAGCTGCATGAAATAATAATGTAGGCTTTTTTTCTTTCTGTCTGTCCTCGACATGAGACCCAAAGAACACTGATTTTTTTAATTGGTATTATTTTAAACCTTCATTAAATCATAATGAGACTTCTTTCATCTTAAATTTGAGATTATTAAAACTGACCTTTGATTTTTGTGATTCAGTTTTATGATACAAAAAGTATGAACAAAACACTAAGGCTATGCTTATTTAGCAGGTACCTCCCTTTACAGTCTTAATTATGTTATTTTCCTATTCCAAAGTAAAAATTTAAGCTTCTGTAATATTAAAAAATGTTAAGGGTCTATTTTCAGATGTCGCTGTGACCTTTAAAAAGATCTAATCTAGCTATCTAGAAGCTTTATAACTCATGAGCCTATTTTAAAAAGAGTGTGGGAGGATAATCAAATAAAGTAGTTTCATACTGAGTAAAAGAGAAGTGCACTAATTCTACATGAGTAAGTACACTTCTTATAGAAAGTTGTCCTTCAGTATGTTTGGATATCACTGAATAGTGTGCTACCACAATACAGCTTCAATGTCCTTCAAGGTGGCTCTATTTGAGGATAGTCATTCATTTAGAAATTCTTTCCCTTCAGGTTTTATTTTTTTAATTAGTTTTATGATTCACACACATGCTTCCAGCTGCTTCCATCCTTTTTCTTCTGGTTACATGAAATGTGTAGCTTGTTTTAGTGGGATTTTCAACGTGTATACAGTAAAAGATACCCAAATGCTTAGATAGTGCAGATACACGTGTGTGTATTGTGTCTATGTTATGTCCCTAGGACCAACACAGCTGTGTGCTTCTCGCAGACACACATATGTGTTCTCTATAGAGACTGCTTCATGGACTTTGAATCAGGTCAGAATTGGATGTTGATTGATTTATTAATAACAAAATTAACTGTCAGTTAATGAGCAAAAACACAAGACATATACAAGATCTGATCAAACAGTTGCAGATTGTGAAATATCTGCTTGTGATTAAGCCCCCAAATTTTAATCCCTCTGGTTGGAAAAAACCCCTGGGATCATTGAGTCCAACCATCTACCCTACCCTACAAGTTCACCCCTGAACCACATCCCTCAACACCTCATCCAAATGATCTTTAAACACGTTCAGGGATGTGTAAAGATCCAGGGAACCTTTAAAGGAGGCAAAACTGAAAGTTGTGCCCAGACTGCACGGAGCTGTGACAGCGCAGCCTTCTCTAGCCACTGGGGGCAAAAAAAAAAACCCACCAAAAAACCAAAAAACAAACCAATGGTATCAACGTGGCAGCAGAGGAAGACCAGGCTGTGGCCACCATCGCACATGGATGTGGGAACCCAAACAGAGGTCCCCAGCAAGATGTGGCTGTGCAGGTGACAGGCTGCAGTAAGACTCTCTCAGTTTTTCCTGGCTGTGTACGGTGTGAGTAGGCTGATTATCTGCTTAACCGGGCGGTACAGCTGCAAGATGAGGCTGAAAAGCTACAAGCAGAAGTAGAAAGGCTCAGGGGCATTAGAGAGGCTGAAACTGAGGTAGACTGGTGGAGCCAGGCTCAGCAGTCTGGACAAGGGCCAAATAACAGCCAGAATCAAGGGGCCTCTGTACCCTGCACTTCTCAGATGGATGACAGAAGCCCAAGTAGAAGGAGTGAGTGGAGCAAAGTGCAGGGCCGTGGCAGAAGATGAGCACCACCGTTGCCTGCCTCACCTCCCCAATTGCAACTGAGAAACAGATATGAGCCCTTACTGGAAGACAGCCAGTCTAGTAAGGGTAGAGAGGACAGGCAACCCATACTGCAGGACCTAGCATGGTTGCATAAATCGGGGAGGTCTTCCAGTAATATGACAACCTCCTCCACAAAGAAGAGAAGGGTCTTAGTTGTTGGAGACTCGCTTCTGAAGGGAAGTGAGGGTCCAATGTGCAGAGTTGACCCTTATCATAGGGAAGTCTGCAGTCTACCTGGAGCCCGAATCAGGGATATCACTAGGATACTCCCTAACCTGGTGAGATCAGCTAACTGTTACCCACTGCTGATCTTCCAGGTTGAAGCAGTGAAGGTTCAGGGCAGCCTTGGTTGCAGTGACCACGAGACGGTGGAGTTCAGGGTCTCATGTGGCAGGAACAGAACACCTAGCAGAATCACAACCCTAGACTCCAGTGGGGTCAACTTTGGCATTTTCAAGCAATTGCTAGGGGAAATTTCAAGAGACAGAATACTGGCAGGTAAAGGGGCCCAAGATAGCTGGTTAACATTCAAAGACCACTTCTTTGAAGCTCAACATCAGAGCATTCCAGCAAGAATGAAGTCAAGAAAGGGAGCCAAAAGACCTGCGTGATTAAACACAGACATGCTGGGCAAACTGAAGAGGAAGAAGAAAGTCTGTACATCATGGAAGGAGGGGATGGCCACTTGGGATGATTATAAGACTAGTCAGAGGATGCAGCGATGCAACTAGGAAAGTTGAAGCATGCTTGGAATTGAAACTTGCAAGAGAGGTCAAGGGCAACAAAAAGGGACAACCCCAGATACCAGTATAGGTTCAGGACTGAGCTGTTGGAGAGCAGTGTAGGAGAAAGGGACCTGGGGGTTTTCGTGGACAGCAGGGTGACCATGAGTCAGTAATGTTCTGTTGTGGCCAAGAAGGCCAATGGCATTCTGGGGTGGATCAGAATGGGGGTGTTTAGCACACTGAGAAAGGTTGTTCTTCCTCTCTACTCTGCCTTGGTGAGACCACATCTGGAGTATTTTGTACAGTTCTGGGTCCCTCAGTTCAAGAAGGACACGGAGCTGCTGGAGACAATCCAGTGCACAGCCACGAAGATGATGAAGGGAGTGGAACACCTCCCTTATGAGGAAAGGCTGAAGAAGCTGGGTCTCTTGAGCTTGGGAAAAAGGAGACTGAGGGGTGACCTCATTAACGCTTATAAATATGTGACTGGTGAGTGTCAGGAGGATGGAGCCAGGCTTTTCTCAATGTCATCTAGTGATAGGACGAGGGGCAATGGGTGTAAACTGGAACATAGGAGGGTCCATATAAATATGAGATGGAACTTCTTCATGGTGAAGGTGACAGAGCACTGGAACAGGCTGCCCAGGGGAGTTGTGGAGTCTCCTTCCCTGGAGATGTTTAAAACCTGCCTGAATATGTTCCTGTGTGACTTGGTCTAGGTGATCCTGCTCTGGTAGGAGGATTGTACTAGATGATCTTTCAAGGTGTCTTCCAATCTGTGATGTTCTGTGATTCTGTTTTTCTGTGACTCAACCACGTCCCTGGGAAGCCTATTCCAGTGCCCGACCACTCATTCTGAGAAAAAATTTTTCATAATGTTGAGTCTAAACCTATCCTTTTGTAACACAGGTGGGGCCTCACTAGTGCCAAATACAGGGGATTATAACCTCCCTGCTCCTGCTGGCCACACTATTTCTAATACAAATCAGGATGCCATTGGCCTACTTGGCCACCTGGGCACACTGCTGGCTCATATTCATCTTCCTGTCAATTAGAACCCCCAGGTCTCTCTCTACCAGATGGCTCTCCAGCCACAACACAGTGCTCACGGGTTTTTGATTTCTCAGCTGAGCAGGGACATGTTTGTCCAGGAAAGTCCTGTCCTGCTGTGCAGCTCCACACAGCTGTCTGAGGTGTTACTGGCCAGAATGCCTAGGCATCCCCAGCATTTGACTGCAAACATCTCTGTCACCCTCCCTCCCATTCTGCTTTCTAGGTTCCTATCTATTTTCTTACACCACCACGCTTCTTCAGGAATGTTTTCTTTTCAGCACTGCCTCTTCATCTCAAACCCAACCCCCCCAGTTCCTATCACTTAACTGGAAGACCTTCTCAGAAACAGATATTTGATCAACCTCACAATTAATTGGTACTTCTGTCCCATGCTTCTTCATTAACTGGAGGATTTAAAATGTGTAAGTTATGTTTAGCCCTGCCGTTATAAAAATTTACACCCAGTCTCTACCAGTACTTAGTAAGTGCAGGATGTGCCTGAGAGTTCAAGAGTTTAGTATTGGTTATTCACTCAGCTACACCCATGTACCAAACTATAGGCTGCCTGCTAGCATTCACCATTTCAGGTATTTTTGTCGACTATGACAAAAAGCAGTGCTTATATTCACATCATAGCATGTACAGCTGTTGTTCCTCACTCTTGGGCACCAGCATTTGGTATTGGTTGCCTTTATCTTGTTTAACTAGGTGAGTTTCCCAGAGTAAGTTTCCCAAAGCATTCCAATTCATTTTATATGATCAATCTCAACTAGTTTTAACTATTTAAAAAGGCATTGCCAAGAATGTGTTTGAGACAGTACCTTCTGGTTATAGATAAACCATGTGTCCATAGGTAAGATAAGTGTATAAACTGCCATGATCATTTATAGAGGTCTAGTTAATTAAACAGTCAGCGGAGACCAGACACATATTGACTCATACTTCTGTTGACACCTTCACTTGGTCAGCTGAATTTGCGCTAGACTGTCGTGTCTGTGTCGATTATATCTTCATTGGCTGTAATGAGAGTCTAGACAGATTTTATGCTTCTGGACAAGCTAAATTTAGTCTGGATAGCTAATTTATGTTGACATCTAAATTTAAATGCCTTGAATTGAATCCTGTCCTACCAGACTAGTCTATGTTCATTATATCTTGTCTGGATAGGAAGAGGTACCTCCAGAGGCTAATTCATCCCACTTGCTTAAGGATGATGACACCATTCCCTCTCCCTTTCTTTTAATTGCAGGAAATACAAAATAATTATCTGAAGCTATGTAGTTAGTTCTTAGACAATTGAAATTGGGTAAGATGGATCCTACTCAGTTCTGAAAGCACTGTCCTCCCAATTATTTATTAATTTATCTTTTTTGGTATTATTATCAAAGCAGTGGGCCATGATTAGTTTATATATATATATGTGTATCTCTATATTTTTTAAACTCCCTGTTCCAAATAGATTTTTTTCTTACTCAGGCAGCTCTAGCTGCTAGTAAAAAAATGTAATTGTAGGCAGATAGGTAGGTTATGTAGGCTTGGAAGACTTTCTAATGCAAAAGCAGTCATTTTGCAGACTATTTATACTCTTGACAACCATATTTTGCCCAAGGGGCTTTTATCAGGGAATCTGCACAAATCCATTGCAATGGTGATTTTCCATCTTGTATGATGCCTTGATTCTAGAAGCCACTTGGATTGTAAGTCATAGGACTGGTGAAACCTATCTTGAAAATGACCCTCATATAAATCCTGCGTTACATGGAGCCAGACTGCACTAATTGTGCCATATTTTGTTTGTTCTGTTTTTAGTTTGTTGTTTAGGCTGATTAATAAGGATATTAAATTTGACGCTCTTTACTGTATCTTTCTTTTTAATTGACTTCCCAATGGACAACTTTGTTATTTAGAGCAACCGTCATACTAAAGTAAGATATAGATAAGAAATAAAGCCAAATATTAAACTGTCAAACAAGGTGAACAATGGTCCCTGTTTAGACACTTCCAAAAAGCAAGAATTTTTGTCTTAAATTCAGGCTGACATTTAGTTTGACTGCTGCTCTTGAAGAAGTAAGCAATGTCATCTTAGTTTCTTCTTTAGATTTGTCTAAGACCCCAAACTGACATATTTCATTTTAATTAGGTATTCTATATCTGCTTGTCTTACTTAAAGAAACCTCAGTCCTCTACATACCCAAACGACCTCTCCAGGTTACCTTGAGTTCAGCACCATAAATACAGTAAGGGAAGGCTCACGACCTACATAGGGAGCTGGATTAATGCTTTCAGCCCTGCAAGCAGCACTGAATCGTGCTGCTTCAAGGGTTGAAGATCCAGGGCCTAATCAGAGCTGGATCTTCCTCCCATAGATTCTAAAGAGTAGTGGTACAGAAACTGCAAGGAATAAGTCTGAGGAAGGGAGGAAGGGAGATCTGTGCATGGCTAGACTTAGAGACAGTGAATACTGCTGTTAGATGCCACAAGCTTTTACCCTGGCTCTAGACAGCAGCAGTTGGCCAGGCTGCAGCCCCATTTTTATTGGTGTTCACCATAGCCTGCTGTTCAAGTTGACCATTAACTCCATGTGTGTTTGGAGGTGACTCTGTCAGCATCTGCATATTAAGCAGCTATCACAAGGGCTAATTACATTTCACAAACAAAATACAAGCAATCATTTTCTTCTTAACTTCATGTGTACAATAAAATACTGTCTCATATTGTACGAGTGGAAAGCTAAAGCAAAATCTTTCCTGAGGAGATGATTATATTGCTTTGCTGGCAGGTTCTAGTTAGAAGGAAGCAAATCTTTTCCATGCCTGTAGCTTTAAAAATGTCCATAACTGTGTAAGACACCCAAAGCAAAAAATTCATTTTCTATGTTCTGAAATAATCTCTAACCTGAAAAATTAACAAACTTATTAAATATTTTCCAGGAATTAAATGCAGAATTACCCTATAGCAAACTCTTATTGTGTGGAACAGGGGGGAAAAAAATTATTCTGGGTCAAAATAATATAGATTCAGAGACAGGCACCAACTGGAGATCAAGAATCACAGAATCACAGAACATTAGGGATTGGAAAGGACCTCAAAAGATCATCCAGTGTAATACCCCTGCCAGAGCAGGATCACCTAGACCAAGTCACACAGGAACATATCCAGGTGGTTTTTAAACATCTCCAGAGAAAGAAACTCCACAACCCCCCTGGGCAGCCTGTTCCAGTGATCCGTCACCCTCACCATGAAGTTCCATCTCATATTTATGTGGTACCTCCTATGTTTCAGCTGACACCCATTGCCCCTTGTCCTATCACTAGATGACATTGAGAAAAGCCTGGCTCCATCCTCCTGACACATAAGCTGAAACAGGAGGGGTTCATACTTTAAAAGGACAGAAAATATGTAAAACATTTGCCCTGGAGGAAGCCAAGAAGTGGAGCACAATGCCCAATGAGATTATGGAGAATAATCTTGAATAAAGTCTTGAGGAACCTGGTCCGACCCCATAGCTGGCCCTGCTTTGAGCATGAGGTTGGACTATAGACCTCCTAAGAACTCAAGGATATGCTTTATAGTGTGTGCTGCAGTCAGTGTGGCTGTAGATGCACAGTTATGATTATCTTTTAGATTTAAGTATGTTTATCTTCACTGGTGTAGTGTATGCGAATCTCCAATAAACATGGAGTTTGAAGAGGAGGGTGAAACTCTCTGCTTACTTTGCATCATTCATTATTTTTATTGTTCCTGCTCCAAAGGAGCAGAAAGATATGGATAAAATATAATCCAGATTTTCTAAATATAATTTAGGATAGACACTCCAGAAGTCTTTTCTGGAAGAGATGGAGTAATTTCCTGGAAAAAATAGTTAGTTTGGTTACTAAATGCATAGAAAACACCTTAATTTTTTAAAATCTTTTTTCCTATAAACCAGAGATTGGGAAAAAGTACTCTCTGTGCTTGCTTTGTGTGTCTAATCAGCATGAGTTTGCCTTAGTCAAATTCTGGGATTAGGATAGACCTTTAATTTGAATCAGGCCATTCTAATAATCATGTTTGAAATAATGAGTCACAATCCTGAGGGAATTTCAGGTTTTGCAAGATGCAGGCTGAAAGACACAAGAAGAAGGTGTCCTGTGACTCAGTGTTAATTCTCTTTAACCTGAAGAGTTTTCTTACTTTCATGGACTGAATCCAAATCAAGTAATTTGGTATTCCCAGTCTGATTATTTGAAATCCTATACTGATTCCATACTTGCTAAAATTCTAATGTATTTGGACTTAATTCATGATAATAAATTAAAGCCAAGCAAGAGTGTTGAAGTTAAATGTAATACGTAGAAAGTGGCTGTAAGGCATGGAGAGCAGGAAAAATTCAGCCATAACTCTCAAACAATGCATTAAAAATCCATTCTTATAGCTTTAGTCTGTCAGCTGCCAGGACAAACACCCAAAGAGAAAATTTTGCTATATACTCCAGCATTACTTTAAGTGTAGTGTGTTTGGATGCTGTTGGATTATTCGGATTGTGGTGGTTCACAAACCAGTCATTATGAAAGGAGAGGAAAGGGAAAAGAGATACTCAGCACAGAATGTACAAGTGATAAAGAGATCTGCAGAGTTAATACTAAATGAATTCTCCAAATCTAGCAAAGCAGACTTTTTAGGACCTCGGTTTGTACCAGATAGGTCCCAGAATCATAGAATCACAAAACATTAGGGATTGGAAGGGACCTCAAAAGATCATCTAGTCCAACCCCTCCGCCACAGCAGGATCACCTAGGTCAACTAACTTTGATCTGTGAAGATGCCATAGGGCATCAACAAAGCTTGCTTTCCATTAGATACTGTTTTCACTTCTGTCTTTCTAATGGGTACTGATTTTCTTAAAGACTGACTCAAAAAGTCATCAATCAGTTTGTGAAATATTTTACACTATTACTTGGATATGTTGTTATTGAGGACCGTAGACCTATTTTAAGGCATCAGCAGTGCAACTAGTGTTTCAATGCAGAAAACTGTAACTGGAACTGAATTATAATCTGTGAATAATTAGTAACATTAAAAAAAAAACTTATCAGGAAATTTGTACAGTTCAGCCCATCAAGAGAAGGGGGTTTTTTGGTTGGTTTATTGGTGGTTTTTATGAAATATATACAAAGTCATAAACAGCTAGGAATTAGTTTCTTGCTTGATGCATAACCCTTTAGGTTCTTTTACTTCACTACTGAGACACAGCTTCTTCAGGCTGGAAATATAGATCAGAGTTTTGCTCTGGCATTTGTCTCCCAAATATGGATAGCACATGGCTTTCGATTAAGGCAACGTACTCAGACATCTGTATTTTTCTGTTGCAACTACAAACATATGTTGAATATTTTGAATACATTTTCTTCATAGGGTTTGCTTCATTAAATTCTGCTAGCTGCCTTAATCCTTGGATTGTTAGATACCTTTCTGTCAGAGTTTGAGTACTTTTCCAGAAGGAAAAGATGCTCTGTACTAATATGGATTATTGAAGAGGAACAAATCACCCAAGCATGTTCACCTGAATCATTTGCAGAATACACTGACATTAGTTTCTCTCTTGGATAACACATTTTGTATTTGTCTATAAGAAAGTTCTTAGGACTAATTTGATCTCTGGGGACTTGCAGATTATTTTGTAGTTGCTGATATTATGGAATATGTTGATAAGATTAAGAGTTTCCTTAAATGGAATTGAATGTGTCAGTTACATCTCAGTTAAACTTAACTGTCTCAAAATTACAAGCCTAAACTGAGTTTGTTATCTATGTCTCATCTGCTGTCTTGGAAAGGGTGAGGGAACTTCCAAAGCATGATCCAGGATTTCTCAAGAGAGGCAGAATGAATTGCTATGTATGTGAACGTTTTTATGTCTTCCAGAAGATATCATAAAACAATGAGAGCAACAGCAGAATTAGTCTCAAACTTGAATCATCTCCTTAGTTAGAATTAAAGCTTTGGGGTTGGGCTTATCTCCTCAACTAAGAGACTAGTGTCTTTCAGTCCCTCTGGTGTAACAAGTATATATGAATTTAAACAA
>JAOXOE010090820.1:0-25953 GCA_028565055.1 Phoeniculus purpureus
GTTCTGGTTTTGGCCATAGGTTGCAGCTGTCTGGATTTTATCCCGACAGGCTGAAGCGCTGCTCAGCACATCAGGAGCAGGAACACAAGATGGAGCTGATTCATTTATTCTTTGCGCATTCCAGTTCCTCTGGCTGTTGCTGGGAGGTGTGTGAGGAGTGCAGGCTCAGCAGCTCACTGGTGGGCTTTGGTACCTAAATAAATGGATACAGAGACAGGGATCCAAATGGACTAGGAGGTCCCTCCTAGTCCCACAGCCGAGTCTCCGGCGATCTCTGGGTGTTGGAAAGGTCTCCTAGCAGTTGGTCAGTTCTGGTTGAAACTTTTAAGCAGGTTTTTGGGGTTAAGTGATGGTGAGACAGTAGTGGAGAATCAGAGAATCATGGCATGGTTTGGGTTTAGGGACCTCTGCGATCGCCCAGTGCCAACCCCCTGCTACGAGCAGCAACACCTCTCACCAGACCAGGGTGCCCACAGCCACATCCAGCCTGCCCTTCAACGCTTCCAGGGGTAGAGCAGCCACAACCTCCCTGGGCAGCCTGTTCCAGGGCCTCACCCCCCTCGCAGTGGGGGATTTCTGCCTCAGATCTATTCAGAAGAAGCAGGAAGCTAGATGGTTGTAATTTAGCTGCCCAGGCTGAAGTGGATTGCAAACCCCTGCAGCATCTTGAGTCCGGGGGAAGCCATGAAAGATGATCCAGACAGAGCTGGGGTGGGGTTCAGCTGGAGAAGACAAGTTCCATGGTGACCAGAGTAGCTTTGATACCTAGATAAATGCAGAGATACAGATCCAAACAGGCTGGGAGGGACCTCCAGGGTCACACAGCTCAGTCTCTGGTGATCTCTGGATCTCCAAGAGGAGGCTCCAGAAATGCTGCTCTGAGGGGGAAACCTGCTGCTGTGGGGACAGGCTAGGAGAGCAGGGAGGGTTCAGCTGGAGAAGAGAAGCTCTGAGATACCTCAGTGCGGCCTTTTAGAGCTTAAATGAGCCAATGAGAAAGATGGGGACTGAGGTTTCAGCAGGGGCTGCTGTGCCAGGGGTGATGGTTAAACTGGAAGAGACACAGTCAGGGGAGAGAGAAGGGAGAGTTTGTTGCTGCTAAGGGTGGGGAGAGCCTGGTCCAGGTCACCCAGAGAGGTGGGAGAAGCCCAATCCCTGGCACCATCCCAGGTCAGGTTGGATCTTGGAATTCTGCGCGGCCTGCTCTGGTTGAGGATGTCACTGCTTAGGGCAGGGGGTGGGACTGGATGAGCTCTGAAGATCCTTTCTATCCCCAGCCAGTCCATGATGCTCTCACCTCTGCAGATCACAGCAAAGACCAGTGCCATGAACTCTGTTGAATGGCCTTTGATGATTATTAGCTGTCAGAGGTTAATTAGCAGAGGTGTTACCCATCCAGGCTGTCATAGCTCAGATGGGATGAGGGATGCAGGGGAAGCTCTGGAAATAACTCTGTAAATCCTCCATGTGTATTAGGCATGACTGTTCCCATTGCTTTGCACCTCTGGGGTGAAGTAGGAGGTAGAAGCCTACCAGTTCCTCTTGATTTCTTCACCGGGGGGGCACCAGAGCCAAGACAGTGTTGAGCAGACAGTGTAATTCATTTGTTCCTTAGCTGGGCCTCTTTGTTAGCCAGCAGAGAAACTTTGCTGGGGAGTTGCTTTGGTGAATCCTTCTGAACAAACTGCTGTTGGCTCCCTGGGGATTCCTGTAGCCCCCAGCTCCTGGGGAGGTATCAGGGGAGTTGCTGTTGGACCAAGATCTGTTTGCATTTGCTAAGTAAAATATTTACCGCAGAAACAGATGTGGAGAGAGTCCTTAATCTCCTCCTGTCACACGCACATGCAGAGCTCTTTCCCAAGCCTTGGTTTGATGATCCCACCACTTAGCTCCTTTCTTGGCAGTTCCAACCAGCCTTCCTGAGGGTGGCAAAGAGCCTGAGCTGCTGTCAAGTCAGAAAAAAAGCCACAAAATGCCACTGGACTCCGTGGATTTGCAGCAGCTTGTGGCTGCCTACAGTCTGGAGGAGTTGCTCTCCTCATTTTCATGTATTTAGCAATCAGGAGGCTCCTTCCTCTGCTCTTGCTGCAGCTAGTGGGGTGAGGGCCTCTGTGAATATTGTGTTAATCACAGGTAGTGCAGTACAGCAAGTGCTACACGGTGTTCTTGGAACCCACGTGGCGCTTGGTGCCAGGAGACGTCCTATTACTTTTTGCAAATGGAAATGGGCCCAGAGCCTCCTCGGAGCGGGTGTAAATCAGCGCGGCTTCATCAACTGAACCACAGCACGCTGAGCTGATGGGACACTGTTGGGTTGCACCATCTGTGCTCAAGCTCTCCCAAGGTTCTGAAGCACCTCAGTGTGCAGGGTGATGCACACCTGAAATGCTTTGCTTGTCTTTCAAAACACCTTTTGGCAGGGGAGATCTTTACCAACACAAGATTTCAGACACTGAACTCTTTGGGCTGATGGTTTTTGTGCTGTTCGGCCGGTTAGGAACCAAAACCACCTGGTTATGTTCCTGTGTGACTTGATCTAGGGGATCCTGCTGTGGCAGGGGGATTGGATCTTTTGAGGTCCCTTCCAATCCCTAACAGTCTGTGATGCTGTGAACCTTCCAACCTCTGAAAGGGGCTGTCAGAAGGCTGGGGAAGACTGTTCCCAAGGACAGGGAACAATAGGTTGAGGTGTCATGGTTTGAAACTGGAAAAAGGCAGATTGAGACTGGACAGGAGGAAAAAGTTGTTAAATCTGAGGGTGGGGGATCCCTGGAACAGGCTACACAGAGACGTGATGGAGGCCCCATCTCTGGAGCCATTCAAGGTCAGGCTGGCTGGGGCTCTGGGCAATCTGGTCTAGTGACTGACAGCCCTGCTTGTTGCAGGGGTGTTGGACTGGATATGCTGTGTAGGTCCCTTCCAACCCTCTGATTCTATGATTTTCTTCTTTGTTATGGATGAAGGATGCCACTGGTGTGGTGCCTCTCACTGCCTTTATTCTTAGGTCAGGAGAGCCATGGCCAAACTGGGTGAAAAATCATCCCATGGGCGCATTCTCATTTGGCTTTTCTGCCAATTTCAGCAGGTATCAGGGTGTCATCCAGAGATTCTCCCATCACCACATCCTCAGGCTGAAAAATCAGGAGAATTAGCAACTGGAGCAAACACTGCACCTGGTGTGAAGTAAATGACATAAGGGTGAGAGAAAGGCATTGCTGTTTGTTTATCAGGTTTCCCTTGATGCACATGGAGTTTTGGCAGTGGTGCAGGGTGGATCTTGGTTGGGAACATGGTTCTCTAGAGCTTTGTGGAGCTGCTCTGAGTTGTTTATTCCCACTCTTAAATAAACCCAACTCTCTTAAATAAATCTGAACCAAAAGTTCAAGGAAATCTTTGCTTTGTGTCACCTACCAGAACCTCTTCACATAAAACCCACCTGGATATGTTCCAGTGTGACTTGGTCTCGGTGGTCCTGCTCTGGCAGAGGGATTGG
The DNA here is from genome assembly GCA_028565055.1 of Phoeniculus purpureus. Classification (NCBI taxonomy): domain Eukaryota; kingdom Metazoa; phylum Chordata; class Aves; order Bucerotiformes; family Phoeniculidae; genus Phoeniculus; species Phoeniculus purpureus. The sequence goes on from JAOXOE010090820.1 coordinate 3,494, forward strand.
ACTAGATGGTCTTTTGAGGTCCCTTCCAATCCCTAATGTTCTGTGATTCTGTGTTATGGCCTTAAAATGCTATTCTATTTCTACAGACCAAGTGGGTACCATTCAGGGATCATAGAATCATGGACTGGTTTGGGTTGGAAAGGACCTTGACGGATCCTATGGCTCAATTTCATGCAGTGAGCAAGGACGTCCCCAACCAGAGCAGGTTGCTTAGAGCCCCAAGGTCCAACCTGACCTGGGATGGGGCTTCTCCCACCTCTCTGGGCAACCTGGGCCAGGCTCTCTCTACCCTCAGCAGCAACAATTTTCTCTCTTCTCTCTCCTCTGACTCTGTCTCTTCCAGTTTAACCATCACCCCTTGTCTTGGCACAGCAGCCCCTACTCAATGACCATGAACCAGCAATAGGCCCTTCTGGCCAAGAAGGATAATGGCATCCAGGGGTGTATGAGAAGGGGGGTCAACAGTAGATAGAGACAGGTACTCCTCGCCCTCTACTCTGCCCTGGTGAGACCACAGGATCTTATGACCAGTTCTGTGCCCCTCAGTTCCAGAAGGACACAGAACTGCTTGAGAGAATCCAGTGCAGTGCCACAAATGTAGTAGAGGGAGCAAAGCATCTTCCTGATGAGGAAAGGCTGAGGGAGTTGGGTCTCTTGAGCTTGCCAAAAAGGAAACTGAGAGGTGACCCCATGAATGTTGATAAATATGGAAAGGGCAGGTGTCCAGAGGCTGGAGCCAGGCTCTGCTCAGTGGCATCCAGTGATAGGACAAGGGTCACCGGGTATAAGCTGGAACAGAGGAGGTTCCACATCAATCTGATAAGGAACTTCTTCCCAGTGGGGGTGACAGAGCACTGGAAAGGCTGCCCAGGAGAGTTGTGGAGTCTCTTTCTCTGGAGATGTTTAAAACCTGCCTGGCCATGTTCCTGTGTGACTTGATCTAGGAGATCCTGCTGTGGCAAGGGGAATGAACTAGATGATCTTTCAAGGACCCTTCCAATCCCTAATGTTCTGTGATTCTCATCAGCCTCTTTAAGCCCTGAAAGACCTTGTGAAGATATATTCATTTTATTTTATCAAGGAATAATTAAACCAAGTAAAATCATTACCCCTCCCAGCTCTCAAAATCTGTTTCCACAGCCATGTCCCCTGCTTTGCTGGTTCCTTAGGCAAGGCAATAGGTGTGGCCCTGGTATGAGTTTTACTCAATAAATTGGCTTAAAAATAATCCGGCTCATTCCCTCTTCATTCCAATAGGGATGAATTGGATAAATATCTATTTAGAGCAAGCACATCAGATCATGGTGTAAAGCTCTGGTGACCCCAGCTCAGGTGCTGTCCCAGAAGGACCAGCAAAGGCTGGTTCAGCAGAAGAACAGTTACTACAAGGAGTAAACCCGTTGTGCCACAGCTCTCTTGTTGAAAGCTGCTCAAATTCATGGACCAGTCGAGTTCTAACTGAACAGCCTGTGTAACCAGGATCAAAATTGGGGCCGTGGGACCATCATCAAGGCTTGGCCTGCAAAGGCAAGGTCTTAGGGAACTAAGAGTTGGGGCTGTTCAACCTGGAGAGGGGGAGACTGGGGATCTCATCACTGCCTAGAAATATCTACAGAGTGAGTATCAGGAGGAGGGGACTAGGCTGTGCTTGGTGGTGCACAGCGGCAGGACAAGGGGCACTGAGCACAAACTGGAACACAGGAGGTTCATTTTGAACACGAGGAGACACTTCCTCGCCGAGAGGGAACCCATACTTTGGTCCAAGCTGCCCAGAGAGGTTGTGGAGTCTTTGCTCCAAAACCCTCCTGAATTGTTCCTGTGGGATCTGCTCTAGGCGATCCTGTTCTGGCCGGGAAGTTGGGCTGGATGATCCCCAGAGGCACCTTCCAACCCCACCAATCTGGGATTCTAACTGGAAGACATGTGTCTATGGGAATTGGTCCCCATGGCACCTCACTGGTGGTTGCAGAAAGAGACCAGAACTGAGACCACCATGTCAACACACTCAGCTCTTCTGCTTGAAGGAGAATTCTCTTGGCCATCTGGACACACTCATGTTTGCTGACAATGCCAAACTGGGTGCTGAAGGCAAGATGCTGGAGGTAATGGAAGCCATCCAGAGGGACTTTGCCAGGCTCCAGAAGTGGGCTGTGCAAACTGCATGAAGTTCAGCAAGGGCAAGGTTCTGCACCTGGGTTGAGGCAATCCCATGCACAGATACAGATTGGGAGGAGAAAGGATGGAGGATATCTCTGTAGAGAAGGGCTTGGGGGTGGGGTTGGAGCAAAAGTTTCCCAGGAGCCATCAGTGTGGGCTGACAGCCCAGAGAGCCAACCATGTCCTGGGCTGCATCAAAAGAAGCAGTGACAGTCAGTCAAGGGAGGGCATTCTCCCCCTCCACTCTGCATTTGTGAGACCCCATCTGGAGTTCTTTCTGTGTCCCGTTCTGGAGTCCCCAGCATCAGGACAGATAGCTCCTGGAAGGTGTCCAGAGGAAAGCAACTCAAATGATCAGAGTGCTGGAGCACCTCCTTTGTGAGGGCAAGGTGAGCAAGTTGCAGTTTTTCAGAGGCTTCCAGGTGACCTTCTAGCAGCTTTCCAATCTCTGAATGGGGCTACAAGAAAGCTGGGGGAGGGTTTTGAGTGGTAGTGAGAAGACAAGGGGAGAGGGTTTCAGACTTGAAGAGGGCAGATTGAGATTGAACATGAGGAACAAATTCTTTGCTGTGAAGTTGCTGAGGCCCTGGAACAGGTTGCCCAAGGCAGTTGTGGCTGCCCCATGCCTGGCAGTGTTGAAGGCCAGGTTGTCTGGGGCCCTGAGTAACCTGCTCTAGTGAAGGCGTCCCTGCCTATACAGGGGTGTTGGAACTGGATGATGTTTAAGGTCCCTTCCAACCCTGGCCATTCTGTGATTCTAGGTTCTGCCTCCAGAGCTGGTTACAGAGTTTGGGCAACAGCCTGACCTGGAGCAGCCTGGAAAAGCTCCTCTGAGGCTCATCTTCTCTGATAAGGGCAGAATTTGTAGCTTGAAGGAATCAGACCACATTCTTGTTGGAATTTTCTTGGGCCAGCATCTGGCTGCAGGAAGAATTGAGAGCAGAGATGTGATGAGGGCTGTTTTGGGTTGTGAGTTTTGCATTTGATTGGTAATTAAGGCTATATAGGGGTGCTCATCCGTGCTTGGTTCTGTACCACAAGCAGCAGAAAGGGATTTGGGAGGATCTGACTGTTGAGGTGTGTCCCATCAGTGTTAATTACCTTCTGTAAACCTTAGTTCAGTTAAGGGATATACAAAAGGATGAAAACTGAGATTGCTTGGGTTTCCTTTTTCAGAGTTGGAGTCCGACATTTAGTACTGTAGCTGCCTCCCACCTGCAGCTCCTGGGGTTGTCTCTGATGAGATCCCTCTGGTTCTGACTCCAGGGGGGTTGTTAACATCCCTTTCCAAGCAGTGTTCTCAGATTTGATGCTGCAGTGTCTCCACTGGACCATGTAAAGCTGGGGGAAGGGGAGGGGTGGTTATGTCAAGCTTGGAAATGGATCATTTCTTATAAGGAGGATTTATTGATTTGCAAACACAGAGCTTTGGGGTCAGAGCCACCATTCCCTTGTTCCCTTTCCCTGCAGGGATGGGCTGTGTTAGCCAAAGCAGCCAGTGAGTCAGCCTAGAGCAGGGGAGGAGTGGGAAGATGCTGCCAAGTGTAGTTCTGGCTGTTTGTGCTGCAGCAAGGGAACTGTGGCAGCGCTTCCCTGAGTATGCTGAAAAAAGAAGGGCTGAGCTCATGGCTGTGGGCTCGGCTCTGCCTGCTGAGGGTTTGCCTTGTGCTCCTGGGTAAATAATTACTTATCCTTCCTGTGTGTCCTTTCCCCTGGCTCATCCAAGGCTGCCTCTGAGACAGGAGTGTTCAGCACAACCGCCCAGCAACCTCATTGTGGGGTGATCCAAATTCATTGGGGCATCAGGGCCAGTGAAATCCCATCATGGACACAATGAGAGATCAGCCTCCCTCCCTGGGAAAGGACTTCCACACTGCTCCCTCCACAATGAGAGTCTTGGAGATTTAAGGGCGTGACAATGCTTTTCATGGGTTGAGGCGGCTGGAACAGTAACAGGGTGAGAGCCCCCGATGTGCAGGCGGCGTCGGATTAACTGGGTGCTGGATGAGAGCCAGTGTGGTCGCTTGGCTCAGAGACAGGTGCTGCTGTTTGCTGGGGACACTGAGCTCTTTCTCTGGCAGGGTAATGGGATAGAAGTGTAAAAAAAGCTTTGACTTTCATAACAAAGCCACCCAAGGCTGTGTGAGGCAGCAATCCAGATGCTTCTCAGGTTGTCCTCACATATATGTTGTTGGTGATCCTTTGTAGTCCAGCTGGCTGCCTTTTCAATCTCCTGATGACTCTTTGTGAGGGTCTTTTCTAGGAGGAGCAGCAGTGGCAGTTCACATTGCACTGTTGTGCCAACTCCACTGAGCTGCTGCCCAGCTCAAACATGGCCAGGTCTGTCCTGATCCATCCCACAGCAGTGCCTCTTCCATCTTGGAGTTAGATCTTCTGGAAATGAGGAGTGCAAAGGGTATGTGCACAGCTCACTGGATCAGAGCAAGCGCAGAAACAGCTTCTCACTTAGGAGAGGGTTTGGAGTTGGTTGGACTTGGTCATCTTACAGGTCTTTTCCAACCTAAATGTTTATGTGATTCCAAGATTCTCACCTCCTCCAGAGCACAGCAGCTGCAATTTATTGTTGCTCAGCAGGATGCAGGTGAGCCCAGTGCTGCTCCTTAACCTCTACTCTGCTCACAGACTCATTTAGGTTGGAAAAGACATCAGAACAGGCTGCCCAGGGAGGAGGTAGAATCGCCATCCCTGGCCAAGTTTCCCAGTCATGGGGATCTGGAACTCAGGGACAGGGTTTAGCAGTGGCCTTAGGACAGTCGGATTAAGGGTTGGACTTGGTGAGTTTGAAGGTCTTTTCGAACCTAAATGATTCTGTGATCTCAGAGAGGTATTTGAGGGGTGACACCAGCATTTTGTGATCCACTGCTCAGTGAGGAGCAACTGAGGGAGCTGGGACTGGCTGAGGAGAGACCTTATTGCTGTCTGCAACTGCCTGACAGGAGGGTTGAGAGAGGTTGTTCTCTTGTCTCAAGGAACAAGGGACAGGACAAGAGGAAATGGCCTTAAGCTGCCCCAGAGGAAGGTTAGGTTGGCCCTGAGGAGCAACTTCTTCCTGGAAAGGGTCGTCAGGCCTTGGAACAGGCTGCCCAGGGAGGAGGTTGAATTTCCATCCCTGGCTGTTTTTCCCAGTCATGGAGATCTGGAGCACAGGAACAGGGTTTAGTGGTAGCCTTGGGACAGCTGGGTACCAGGTTTGACTCGATGACCTTAAAGGTCTTTTCCAGCCTAAAGGATTCTGTGACTCTGAAGAAGCATCACTTCCTCTTGATGATGTCTGGAGACAGGCTATCACAGGGAAAATGGTAAAGCTGTTGGAGATGTTTATGCCTTTAGCTGCCTTTTAGCTTGTTCCTCACAGGTCTCATTTTGAGGCCTTTGTAGCTGCCCAGGTGCTGGCAGCTGCACAGAATCATTTAGCTTGGAAAAGACCTTGAAAATTAAGTCCAACACCAGCATTGACAGGACCCCACTGACCCCTGTCCCATACCCCACATCTCCACAGCTTTGCAGCTCCTCCAGAGACAGGGACTTCACAACTGCCCTGGCCAGGCCTGGACGAGGTCTGAGGAACCCTTGTGGGGCAGAAATTTTTCCTCAGGGCCAACCTCACCGTTCCCTGGGGCACTTCCAGACCATTTCCTTTCATCCTGTTGCCTGTCATTGCTGGGCCACTCTCCATCATCTTTTCTAAGTCATGGGGATCAGGAGAGGTGCCTAGGGACTGGAAGATAGCAAATGTCACTCCAATCTTCAAAAAGGATAAGAAGGAGGACCCAGGTAACTATAGACTGGTCAGCCTCACCTCCATCCCAGGAAAGGTGATGGAACAATTTGTCCTAGAGGCTGTCTCCAGGCACATCAAGGACAGGAGGGTCATTAGGGACAGTCAGCATGGCTTCACCAAGGGAAAGTCATGCTTGACCAACCTGATAGCCTTTTAGGAGGGCATAACCAGGTGGATAGATGATGGCAGAGCAGTGGATGTGGTCTATCTTAACTTCAGCAAAGCATTTCACACAGTCTCACACAGCATCCTCGCAGCCAAACTGAGGCAGTGTGGACTGGGTGATTGGGTAGTGAGGTGGACTGTGAACTGGCTGCAGGATAGAAGCCAGAGAGTAGTAGTCAATGGGACAGAGTCTAGTTGGAGGTCTGTATCTAGAGGAAAATAAGGGACAAACCAGTTTGGAACCATCTCCTTGATTGTATTTCCATTGTCCTCCCATGCCAGCTGCAACCTGAAGGAGGTGGTGGTGGGGGGAAGATAAAATAAACTGTTGGAAAAGTCATGTTTCAAATTAACTAACTTCTTCTGATACTCCGGAACAGCCTGTGCTGGGCTGAACCGTAGCCTTGGAAGAAAAGCGAAGAGTTGTTCTTGCTTGGTCTGAACTGGTCCGTTGAGTCATCTTCTTAGTTAAGAACTGGCACCAGCACAGCTCAGTCCTGCTGGCGGGGAAAAACTCACTCAGGGAAAGTTCAAGCCATCCATGCTGCTCCCAGTGATGAGGGAGCAGACAAAAGGTTCTTGTTCTGCAGGCAGTGGGGAGAGGAGCTGGGGCTGCTGGAGCTGAGGCGGATGTGGAGTGTGTGTTCAGACCCAGCCAGACAGGATGCATTTCTGCAATGCTTGAGCTGTTCCTTGTGCCAGAGGGGTGAGAGCCCCAGTGGAGCAAGAGGAGATGAAAGTCAGGCCCTGGTGGCATGGGAAGAGCAGTGTTTGAGGCCCTGGAGAAAAGCCTGTTGGTGGGCTCACAAAGGACTGCTGACAGGACCAGAGGAAATGGCCACAGTTTGCTCCAGGGGAAGTTCAGCTTCGAAATCAGGAAGGATTTCTGTAGTGAAAGAGCAGTTAAACCTTGGAACAGGCTGCCCAAGCTGGTGCTAGTGTCCCCATCCCTGGACGTGTTCAAAAGGCGAGTGGATGTGGCACTGTGACACACAGTCTGGTGGTCCTGGAGGTGTTGGATTGAAGGTTGGACTTGATGATCTGAGACGTCGTTTCCAACCTAAATGATTCTTCAGTATGAGGACAAGCTGGGATGGGAAGAGAGTGCCCATTGCATCAGAGGTGGGCAGGGAGGCCTTTCCTGGGCAGCTCAGAAGGAAGCAGAGGCTAGAGTGTCTCCAATGAAGGGACTCTCACCACCTTCCCCATGCCCTGAAAGCCTCCTCCAGCTGCCCCAACCCATGCAAGCATCTTCTTGCATCTCACTGACCCAAGCTCGGGTGCCGTGGGAGGTCTTGGTGCGTTGGGGCTGTGAGGAGCCATGTGGCATGGCAGCAGGCAGAGCAGCTTCCTCCTCCTCACCTCCACACCTGTCATCAAAAGAAGGAAGTGACCGCCTTCTGCTCTGCTGGCTGACTTCTAGGGCTCCATTAGGAAGGCAAAACTAGTGTAATTAGGGAAGCCATCAAGCTGGCCATCAAGTAAGATGCTGGTTGGTCTCCAGGGAAGGTTTATTAGCTCCTTCTAGGGAGCGTCACAGACACTATTAGCCAAATGGGATCTAATAAGCAAATAAATAATCTGCAAATGAACTGTGGTGCTGACAGGTTCCTGCTCCTACCTGCTGCCCTGGAACCGCTCAGGGCGCTGATGTTGGGTAATTTCTGTTGCCTCAAACCCAACCCACTGCTGCTATATGGGGCACGGATCTGCAAAAGCTGTGGGAGGAAGGGGGACAGCTCTGTGAGTGGTGTTCTACGAGTGGTTGTCCTTGTTACCCCGTGCTGCTGCCCCTCAGCCCCTCATGCTCCTGCATAAAGGCTCATGCTGATGACTAACTCTTACCCAGAGAGGTGGGAGAAGCCCCATCCCTGTCACCATCCCAGGTCAGGTTGGACCTTGGGGCTGTGAGCAACCTGCTGTTGTTGGGAATGTCCCTACTCAGAGCAGGGGGTGGTGCTGGGTGGGCCTGGAAATTCCCTTCAACCCAAACCATCCTGCAATTCTGTGGCTCTATGACTGCACCCTGTGGGATGAACAGAGCAAACCAGGGGTCAAATCCGCCTGGGCAGGGGTTAACATCAATTAACCCACCAAATCATACTGCTGCATCTTGCATTGTCTTCATGTTCTCATTGTCCCTCTCTCCTCAGTGTCACTGCTCAGGTGAGTCAAGGTCTGCAATGACTTCTGGACCAGATTGGAGACAGAGTGAATCATGAGAGTAATTTTGCATTGGCTTGCTCCATGCACATTACCAACTCTAAACCCAGCTCTGAGCAAGGTTTCCACATTTGAAAGAGATGTTCTTCTTTTAATCCTAGATTGCTTTCCTGAAATCATCCTGTCCCAGTGGCCTCTGTTGGGAAATAAAGGCTCTGGAGCGGTGAGCTGGCACCCAAGTTGTGTTCACCACAGCCTTTGGACCTCACAGCTAACAGAAATAAATGAATGAGGTGAAAACTGTTCTGGCAAATGGAAAGTCAGTTCCAAGGTGATCCAGAGAGTGAACAATGTGGTGGGAAGAGAATCAAAGAACACTAGGCATTGGAAGGGACCTCTCTCAATCTACTAACCACCCTCTTTCTAATCCACCCCAGGATGCCACTGGCCTTCTTGGCTACAAGGGCCCATTGAGGGCTCCTGGCCATCCTGCTGGCCACCAGGACCCCCAGGTCCCTTTCTCCTATGCTGCTTTCCAACAGGTCAGTCTCCACCCTATACTGGTCCCTGTGTTTGTTCTTTCCCAGATGCCCTTCTACACTGCCCTGGTTTAGAGTTCATTCATTGTCTCCACACCCAACTCTCCAGCCTGCGCAGGTCCTGCTGAATGGCAGCACAGCCTGCTGGTAAGATGGGCATGAAGCTGCTCAGGGAGAGCAGGATGAGGTGTCACTTGCTCTGCATAGCCTCCTTGGTGTCAGCACTTTTAGAATGGTCGCGTTAGGGAATGGGCATCCTGGTAGGCTGTGCTGGGAGGACCCGTTGGGATGCATTTGGAACCCTGGGGTTCGAATTCCAGCTGTAGGCACGTCACTTGAGGCTCAGCCAGTTGATGCTGTGTATTGGGAGAACATCACCCTACCAAACACCCCCCTCTGTGGGGGTTCTTCACCCAAGCAGCTGGCTGGAAACTCCCAAGAGCAGCATTCCTGGACAACTGCCTGCTGGGATCTCCTCACCAGTTTTCATTCCTTTATTGGAGAAGGTAGATTTAGATCGGATCAGGGAAAGAAATTCCTCCCTGTGAGGGTGCTGAGGCCCTGGAACAGATTGTCCAGGAAGATTGTGGCTGCTCCAAACCTGGAAGTGTTGAAGGCTGGGTTGGATGGGGCTGTGGGCAACCTCGTTTGATGAGAAGTTGCTGCCCATGGCAAGTGGTTTGCACTGGGTGATCTCTGAGCTCCCTCCCAACCCAACCCACTCTGTGACTGTGTGATTGATGATCTTGCCCTGCCCACCAGAGCTTAGATGCTGATTTTCTCTGTTTTGTGGTCACCAGCTGGCTCTGTGAAATGGTCCAGCTGGATGAAACCCCACTAAAAGGAGAAACCATTATCCAGCATCTCCTGCCCCACAAGGCTGTGGATCCTATCTGCAAGGGCGTTGAGTTTCTTGTGGCTTTTTGTGTAGCTAAAGATGAAGTTCCATCACACTTTAAGGCCAGGAGCAGCACAAAGCCGGTTCCTCTGGTTGACTAAATGGCTGCTTTCCTGGGTTTTCTCTGAAGTGAAAATGGCAACCTACAGCGTTGCAGTCCTTGGTCACCTACAGAGCGAGATATTCACAGGCTGTGGGGGGCTTGGTAAGGGTTTCATGCAACTGCAGACTGGTTTGGTTTGAAAGGGACCTTCAAAGCTCATCTAGTCCAATCCCTCTGTAGTGAGCAGGGACATCTTCAACCAGGCTTCAGCCTCCATCTGCTATTCCTGGTGTCTGTGGTTGTCCCAGGTTCAGCAGGATGCAGGCATCATCTCTATGAGCTGTGGGACAGGACTCTCTGCTAAGGCCACCAAAGGAAGGTGGAAGAGACCTCCATGATCATCAACTCCAACCATCAGCTCAACACCAGTAGGACCAGATTATGGCAGATGGAGCCATGGATGGAGATCAGCCAGCCCTGGGAGAAACTGTCTTCCTTTTTGCCCTAGGGTGGTTTAATTACAACCTCACTTAAGCAGCTCAAAAGCCCTTTGATGTGGGGACCTCCCGCAGATATCTTGCCAAGGAGATGTCTCCACTCCAGCCAGCCGTCTAGACTCCCCGTGCTCTGCGAGGAGTGGCTGGGAGGGTGTGATTCAGCCCAGCTTGCAGCCGTCGTCTGCATCCCACCCAAGGTGACTCTGACTAAAGTGAGTGGCAATGAAATTGCAGCCCTGAACAGGAGCCACGGGGCTAACAGACACACCCAGGGACCCAACTGTGCTGCGGGCATGGGGTGAGCAGCTCTGCGCAAGGCAGGGCTGGCAGCTTCCTTGCCCTCTGATGGCTGCTCCTGCTCGGTGAACGTTTCCACCTGCTCCCAAATGTCCCTCATATCCTGTTTGTTCCTCACCCCTGTTGGCAACAGGGTGTTTATCCCCCAGTTGCCCTGGTTGAACGTGACCTTTGAGTCCTGCCAGCACCACCTCGGGCGTTGCTTTGCTCTGGCAGCCAGGGACAAGCCGTACTGGGGTTCTGCACGATTTGGGGTGAAACCAAGAGTTAATTGGAGCATGGGTGTCACCAGAAGAGCTGTTGGCAGGCAGTCAGACTAATTAGAGCACATTTAGGGGAAGGAGCTGCCTTTCCCATAGCAGGAAGAGGCAGCTTCATGCTTAGATAAAGTCACAGAGTAGGGGGAAAGTGTGGACATGGTCACAGATTAGGGAGTTTTGCTCATTAGGGCAATGTTTGGTCAATGAACTGGAGATAAAGGATTGTTTCCCTAGTCCACATTGGGATGCTGTGAGCTGATGGCATCTCTGCTCTGTGAGGTTGTTGGCTGTGTGGTGAGGGGGCACAATGGGATAGCAAATCCTAAATTAATCACTAAACCCTGTCCTGGCCCAGCTGATTGCTGGGTTATGGGGTTTCTCGATGTTATTTTCCCCCCATCACCTGGAAGAGAGGTCCTGTACCCTTGGGTACCTCATTTTTTGGCTTTCCCAGCTCCCTAAACCCCTGGCTCTGAGAATCTCCATGGATGCTTGGCAGCCCTGGTGTCTCTGTAGTCCAAATTCCTGCCCATCCAGGTGCTGCATCCCAAAAATGACTGACAGGCAGGACTGGGCATCCCATGAAGCTCTTGGTGTTGGGGGTAGAGAGGATGTTGCAAAGAGCACAGGGCTTTGCTGCTCTCTTGATGTTCTTCAGGCTCTCTGGATGAGTGGTCAGGAACTTCTTCCAGACTGAGGTGATGTGGAGAGCTGTGGAGTCCAGCTGCAAACCTCACTGGTACCAGATTGGTTTTCCTGTATGTGGAGTCCTTGGGGAGATCTGACTATCTCAAAGTTGAAGCTCAATTTGGAGGGTCCAAGGGCAACAGATGGAGGATCCTCGGTGCTGTGACTGGTCTTGCCACACACCGATAGCCTCAGGCTTGTTCCTGGACACACCTCGCCTAGGTCTGATGGTGATGACATCCTGCCCAGCACCTCAGGCTGGTGTAGTGATGCCTCCATGGCCACCATCATTTCAAGGGCAGAGCCTGCTATTTCTGAGCAAAGCCTGCTGGAGGGTCTGGAGAACTTTGTTTTCCTACTCTTTGCTGCTGGGCTGGGGTAGGAGGATGGGAGATCCCAGGAGATCTTGTGCTCCAGCACCACTTCTGCAGCTATCTGAGGCCACCTGAGAAGTTCCATGGAGGTAAGGAGGTGAAGTGTTGTGGGACCACAGCTCCTGCAAAGCCAGAGAGGGAAGGAGAGGAAGAGCTGGTGATTTGGCCAGTGACAGAAGAGTCCCTCTATGCTGGTACCTGCTCTCAACATCACCCTCCCCATTTGCTCGGTGACTTTCCCACTTTAGATCTGAAGAGACAAACAAAACCACCACTCAAATAAATGACACTGGTCCCTCCCAGCCCTTCTGCAGAGCAGTGAGGGCACCTAACTTCTTCAGATCCTGCAACCATGACCGCCAGGGAATGACCATGGCCGGAGGCAAAGACTAATGCTCAGGAGCAATTTTTTTTAACCCCAGTCTCAGTGGACTTTGGGTCTGGAGTCACTTGGCCAAGTATCTTCTACAGAGCAACAAAACCAACCCAAGGGCAGATTGGCCATGATTGCCAGGCATCTCCTGGAGAAAGATCTCCATGGTCTTACCATCCTGCCCTCAAAGAGTTGACTTAGAATCATCGAATCATCAAGGTTGGAAAAGACCTTCAAGATCATCAAGTCCAACCTACAACACCCAACCACTAGTCCATCTCCTCAAACGCCCTGTATGCCTGTTTGTTGAACCCCTCTAGCGACGATGTCTTCATTTCCACCCCGGGCAGTCTGTTAAACCCAGATCATGGTGTCAGTCTCCTCCTGCTCACCATTCCTCCTGATAGACTAAACTGTATCTCGCCATCTTTCATTAAAATAAACCAATTAAGCAGCTCTCAGGAACCTCAGATCTGGAAGGTGAAGCCAGCCCAGTTGGCCGGCTTATCCGTGTCTCCAAAGCATCTTCTCCCTCTGTTTGCCCTCACATCAAAGCAAGCCCCATCCTTGCAGCGCTTGGGCAAAGGATGTCAAGAGATTGGGGGGAAAGAGTTGATTTAATGCTGAGGAAATTAGTAACCAAATGAGTTCTTAGCCAAACGGCTCCTCTTCTTGATCTTGGGGAGAGTGGTGTTTAACGTCTCCATCCCATGGGTTCTTGGCTCTGGAGACGTGATTACACACCTGTCATTATTTTACTCGGCTCTGTTGATGGCTCACATGAAACAAACCACATTCCTGCATTGCTTAGTAATCGCGGCTGTTCCCTTGCCTTGCTGAGGAGACAAGTCCCAGCTTGACATCCGTATACCTGTTGATCAGAGCTCAGCTGTTAACCAACTGGCATAGCTGTGGAGACACTGGCTACAGGAAGCGTTTCTACCAACGACTTCTTCTCCCCAGCTTACTGCAAATGCTCAGCCCTGCTTTTTAATCCTAAACATCATTTGGGTGAAGAGCAGGAGGAGCTGGGTGAGACCCACACCCAGCTGAGACCCATGAGCTTCTCAGGAGGGTGCTCCAGCCTTACCCTGTCTTCCACTGAGCAGGTAGGAACATGCGCTTTGGGGTTGGACGCCAGTCAAAAAAGGGTAGGTCCCACGGAGCGCAATTCCCAGGGATCGTGGTGTTTCACCAGCTTTGGAGGACGTGGAGAGCCCTGCAGTCCCACCAGCTCCCACGGAATGAGCTCTTGTCCACCCAACTTGAAGCATCCCACCTCTACAGGACACTGAACTGGTCTTCTGGTGGTTTTCTTTTCTAGCTCCACTGAGAAAACCCCGAGCTCACTATGGAGCTGCTGGACGAACCTGACTCGTAGATGTTCCCAGCACCAGGTAGGAACATGAATGCTTGTTTTTAATGGCATTGGACTGAGGAGGGAAAGTGAAGCTGGAGCAGATGGTGCCGTGGTGCTGGAGGGGCCATCTTAGCTGGCTCCCAGCCGAGACCTGGGGTTGTGGCGTTGACTGAAGAGTTCCTGTCCGGGTGTTGTTCCCTGTGGCTTGTGGATGGCTGTAAATACTTCCTAGCTTCTGGAAAACTCAGCAGAGGATCTCAGGGAGATCATGGTGGCTCCAAGCTGTGTGTTCACCTGGTGGAGGCATGGTTGACCAAGCACTGGCAGCCATGATCCTTGTGGGACAGCAGAGCCTTAGGAATGCTTGTGGAGGTCAGTGCTGTCTTGGGAAAATGCTGAGCTCCTGGTGCCGTGCAGTTCAGCTGTATCTGCCAGGTTTTCCTTTAGTTTTGTTTGTGTGATCTCTAGCAGCTGACTGCACTAGCCCCATATTTCTCCCATTCTGGCAGATGCTGAACTGGGAAGGACTGGGCTGGAGGTGTTTTTCTCCCCAGCCACAAGCCCACCATGTTCATACTGGGGCTGATTTCCATGGGAGAAGCGATACTGGTGCAACATCCCCCTGTTGGGGCAAGGTCCCTTGGAGATGGATCCCTTTGGTTTAAAAGAAGCCCTTTTGTTCTCCGCTATAGGAGATCCCAGAGCTATTTTCTACACCAACCCCTACAGGACAAGAGGGGAAGATCCCAGCAAAGGGGGATTGAAATGAAACAGTGATGGGAAAGGGAGAACAAGGCTCAGCATGGGCAGTGGGACTAGTTCTTAGGAAGCTGGGTGGAGGACATGGTGGGCACCAGAGGATCATCATCCCTGGGCACCTCAGCTCCTACCTGCAACATCCCAATAGCTAGAGGAAGCTGATTCCCTTGGCACAGGGCACCGAGTGCTCACTCTTTCGACCCACCCACCCAGGGGTGATTTGGGTGCAGTGCTCTGCCTTGGAGTCAAGGTGGGAATGATGGCCAGTTGCTGTTCGTGCAGGAAGTTTAACTAGAGAAACGAGCTGGAGGTAGAAGCTGCTTGTAGACTTTTTTTTTATAGAGTCATAGAATTGTAAAGGTTGGAGGAGACCTCCAAGATCATAAAGTCCAACCATCAACCCATGTGGCAGCCGTGAGTTGGGTTGTTCAAGTAGGAATCCCCTGTGGATTGCCCAGATTGTCGTGGCATAGAGAGTTGATCCTTGCTCTTCCTTCTGGTCATGGGTATCAGCACACTGGTGTCTTGCTGACCATGCAAGATTTCAACCCCTCCTTGAAAGCCTGGAGGCAATGGGGGAACATCTCAGCTGCTCCATGGGGTCTTTGTTTATGATGCTGTGACCAGGGCAATGAATATGTCAACCCACAGTGATCCAGTGGTGGCAATGAGGGACCCCCACAGTGCAGACCTCCTTGTGCTAGACCCTTGGCAAGATGAGGTCTTTATTGAGCTCTTGGGCCACCTAGAAATCCCTAGAAGTCCCTTCCAATCAGTACCATTCCATGAATCTATGATGGAGGTGCTATTTCTTCTAGACTGGGTCCCCACGGAGCCTCCTGCAAGAGCCCTGGGGCATGAGGCAGAGTGTGATGCTGGACTCGTTGAGTCACTCTAGTTTGGGAATGGGGCTTTAGGAGATCTTTTCTTCTTTGAAAACATCTGCAAGATCACCACCGGTGCTGTCAAGCTACTCTGGACCCAGTGACATGCAGGGCCAGGAACCTGTGTGTAGGAGTTGCCTGTAGGATGGCTCTTTTTAAACAGTTAAGAACTTCAGCAGCTCATTTCCTTCCATGCCCTCACCAAGGAAATCAGCTTAATTAGCAGGCTTTGTGAATAATTAATGTTCTCCCAATTTGTTGATAGCTTTTTTACAGCGAGAGGAGGGCCTGAGCTGCTCCGCTACGGCACAAGCTGCCGCTGAGCAACTCCTATCGCCGTGGTTGTATCCGTTAGCTGCTGCCCCCAGACCCCAAGTCCCATTCGCTCCCTTCTGGGTGGTGGAAATGGCCAAAAACAGGATGTGAGAAGGGACTGCTGGTACAAACCTGTTTTCCAGCATCCCGTATAGACAAATGCAATGGTCATCGCCACATGACCTTAAATCCTAGTGTCCCCCATTGATTAGCCAAGCTGATAGAGAAGGGTTTGAGGCTCCTCATCCATAAAAAAAAGAGTTTTATTTTTGACTTTTAATAACAGGAGGGTCTGCTGTTGTTTCAACCTGAGCAGAGAGACTTTAATTACTACTTGTGTGCTGAGACCGATGTAAATATGGACTCAGGGAAGCAGCAAGGGTTATTAAAGCAAAAAGGCTGTAATTGCTTTACCCCTCCCTCTTCATCAGATTTTCCTCTTGCTCTGGTTTGGAGAGGACCGGCTCATCCAGTTGGGCTGTCTTCGGCCATGGATTGTAGGATCTCCGCAGGGTACCCGCTGTAAGGGAGGGGATGGATCGATCCAGAATCCACCCAAGTTAGGGCTTCTGACTGTCAGCTTCTCCTCCTCTGCTCTGCCCTTCTGAGACCACATCTGTGTCCAGTTCTGGGCCCCTCAGTTCCATAAGGACACAGAACTGCTTGAGAGAGTCCAGCTCAGAGCCACAAAGATTATGAAGGAAGTGGAACACCTCCCTGATGAGGAAAGGCTGAGGGAGCTGGTTCTCTTGAGCTTGGAAAAAAGGAGACTGAGGGGTGACCCCCATTAATATTGATAAATATGGAAAGGGCAGGTGTCAGGAGGATGGAGCCAGGCTCTTCTCTGTAGTATACAATGATAGGACAAGGGGCAATGGGTGTGAGCTGGAACAGAGGAGGTTCCACATGAATCTGAGAAGCAACTTCTTCATGGTGAGGGTGACAGAGCACTGGAAGGGGCTGCCTAGGGGGGTTGTGCTGTCTCCTTCTCTGGAGACATTTAAAACCCACCTGGCCTTTTTCCTGTGCAACTGGATCTAGGGGATCCTGCTGTGGCAGGGGGATTGGACTGGATGATCTTTTGAGGTCCCTTCCATTCCCTAATATTCTGTGATTCTGTGATTCTATCAGCAAGGTAGGGATTGAAAAGGCTGTAGGATTGTCAGGTTTGCGGTGTGAAGATGTTTGCAGGAGTTCGAGCAACATATTTTGAGATGGGCTTTCCTCGGGGAGATCATTTTGCAGTGAAAGAAACACTCATCCCAGCTGTAAACAGCCTCTGTTGGATGCAAACGGTCCCATGTATTTTATCTTTGATTTCATTTAATAATGGATGAATTATCCCAAATATGCACTGGCAGGGAGCCTGGATTTTGTCAGGAGGTGAAAGATTTCAGTACACGTTTGTTGAAAATATTTGAAGATA
This sequence comes from Phoeniculus purpureus, assembly GCA_028565055.1. NCBI lineage: Eukaryota > Metazoa > Chordata > Aves > Bucerotiformes > Phoeniculidae > Phoeniculus > Phoeniculus purpureus. The sequence goes on from JAOXOE010090820.1 coordinate 20,493, forward strand.
AAAAAAAGAAAAAATATAAAAGAGAGAACAAGAACAAATAAAATAAATAATAATTAAAATAAAAAAAATAACTAAGTTGGTGCCAAAGCCTCCAGGGCTGGGAAAAAACCAACTTAACTGCAGATTTTTTCTTCTCTCTCTTCATGTCTGTACAGAGGATGAGAGTTGTCCCACCTAATTCAGAGGTCCCAAACAGCACAGCATCTGGGTGAGATGAGTTCTCAGCTCAGATGGATTGGATCCTGGCCTGGATGGGTTGAAGCTTGGTCTGGGATATACTAGGTTGGATAGGGGATATGGGAGTTGTGTCCCCATCAAAGAGCCCCATCTCCCCCAAAACCTCCACCAGTCTCTTAGAAAAGCTAAGTGACACCCCATTTATCCCATTGCCTTGGGTGATGCTCTTGTCCAAACCCAAGCCCATCTCCTCACTCTTCTCTCCAGGAGTAGGTGAGCGGTGAGACAGCCCTTCACCCCATGACCAGAGTCCCTGGGGTGAAGCAATCATGCCCAGTCATCAGGCAGGAATGAGGCAAAGCCAAGCACCCAGGAGCAGAGGAGAAGGCAGCACCTCCCTGTTGGCGTGCGCTGACACGTTGACCACACCAGCACCACCACCCTGCCCGGGTCTTGGTGAGGTGAACCGAATTCAATCCATCCATTCCCAACCAGCCCTGTGGTCATCTCTGCTGGCTCTGGGTGTGTTGGGTGGCTCTGGGGTTAGTGTTTAGGATCCCCACACTAGTGGAAGACCACTATCATCTAGAGAAATGCTGGTTTGATGGCATGAGGTCAGGTTTCGGGTTACTTTGAACCCAAATGTCCAGCTGAACCCCATGAGACAGGAAAACTTCCTGGAAAGGGCCCTCAGGCCTCAGAACAGGCTGCCCAGGGAGGGAGTTGAATTGCCATCCCTGGCCATGTTCCCCAGTTGTGGAGATCTAGAGCTCAGGCACAGTGTTTAGTGGTGGCCTCGGGACAGTTGGGTTAAGGATTGGACTCGATGATCTTGAAGGTCTTTTCCAACCTGAACAATTCTGTGAGTCCATGATTCTGTGATTCTCTGATGGCCATAGTGGCTTTGGCTGCTTGGGGGTGAATTTTCCACCCAATGGGGAGTTGCATCCAAGAGGCTCAATCCCAAACAGGGATCTGGCCTCATTTCCCTCCAAAAAAAATGAATTCTCTCAGGCAAAGAAAGCAGCTCTGTGACAGGCGGATGCCTATGAGGACACTTGAGCCCCAGCAGGTCAGGGTTTGGTGCCCTCAGCCCAGTCGTGTGGCTGTAGCAGGAGATGAGCCAGTGCCAGATTTCAGCCCACTCTCCCCAGACTGAGTCAGAGTGAGTCAGCCTTCAGGATCGCTCTCCTGCTGCCCCCGAGCCAACCCAGCGTATTTATTAGTTAATTAGTTTTCATTTCCTCCTCCTCTCTTTAGTTCACAGTGAGCTCCTTCCCCTCATCTCAAAGCAAAGGAGCAAAACAAATGTCTCTGCAACCCTGCGCTCCAGGGACCTCCACTCTATAAGCACCCCCTTCCCGAAGCAGCTCCCTTGGGGTTAGCTTTCCTCCAGGACACTGGTTCTTCATCCTTTGTCCATGTGGTTGGTGTCAGTAAGCAGCTGCCACTCTGTGCCACCTGGCACTTTGGGACATGACCTGGTAGTCCTGGAGGTGTTGGATTGAAGGTTGGACTTGATGATCTTAGAGGTCCAATCCAACCTGAATGATTCTGTGTGTGATTCTGTGGAGTGAGGGCTGTATAGGACTGTATGGGAGTATATAGGGGTGTATGGGAGTGTATTGGGATGTATAGGGGTGTATGGGAGTATGTGGTAGTGTATGGGGGTGTTTGCGGGTGTACAGGGATGTATAGGGGTGTGGGGACACTGTGGGACATGACCTGGTGCTCATGGAGGTGTTGGGTTGAAGGTTGGACTTGATCATCTTTGAGGTCCTTTCCAATCAGAATGATTCTGTGACCCATGCTGGAGGTTCTGAGGTCTCTGCCAGCCACTTTTGGCCCTGAAAGAACCCCAATGGGGTTTGACTCAGTTTCCTGTCTCTGTTCCTGCTGGCCAGTGGTGGCCCCATGATGCGAGAAGGGTGCGAAGGGTTATTCTGGTGTCCTGATGAGCTGTTAGCAGAGACACAAGCACATGCAGAGGAGAGGAAGAGGAACACTCAGTGGGTTTGCAAACACCCTGTCCCCAGGACGGCTTTCACCCTGTTTCCCCACTCTTCTCTGCTTTCCAGAGGTTTTGTTCCTGCAAAAGTGGCCAAGAGGGGCTGTCACCCATGTTGTGGGGCTGTGGGGTCTGTTGGCCCCATCAGGATGGGACTGAGCACAGAGAGGGGAATGGAGATGGAAATGGGGATGGGAATAGAGATGGGCATGGAGATAGAGATAGGCATGAGGATGGGAATGGAGATGGGAATGAGATGAGGATGTGGGACATGGAGGTGGAGATAGGGATGGGAATAGGAATAAGGATGGGCATGGAGATAGGAATGAGGATGGGAATGAGATGGGGATAGAGTTGTGGGACATGGAGATGGAGATAGGAATAGGGATAAAGATAGGAACAGGGATAGGGATGGGTATGAACATGCAGGTGGGAATGGGCATAGGGAGCGTGGAGGTGGGATTGGCATGAGATGGGGATAGAGATAAAGATAGAGATGGAGATAGATACGGGACATAGAGATGAGGCTGTGAACAGGGATAGGATGAGCATGGTCATGGAGATGGGGTCATCCTCATGTTGGATGAGGATGGACATGGAGATTAAAATGGAGATGAAGACAGAGATGAGCAAGGGAACACAGATCGGGATAGGGATGAATATGAAGATGAGGATGTGGAAGAAGGGAATGGGTAAGGGGAAAAGGAGTACCCTGCTGCCCACGATGGGCAGGCTGCCTGCAGACCTGCCTGGCTCATCAGCTCACCCAGCCTCACTAATAAGCAGGTTAAGCTATGCCTCAGCTTCCCCACCTGGGTGGGGAGGATTTTTCCAGCACCGAGGGTTTTCATCTGAATGTAGGAAAGCAGATGGGAACAAGCAGGTAATTTTGAGCCCCATGAACTAAGCAAGGTCATTTCACTTGGAAAATGCATGAACTTTCCTGCTGGTTCCCTCTCCCTCCAGTCTTTCCTTCTTCCCTATCTCATTCCACCATGTGAGACCTGTGGGATTTGGGCAGGTTTAATGGGGCATGTTACATCTGATACGTAATTGGGACTGTCTCCATCTCATCTCGGGTGGAAACATCTCCATTCCTTTGGCTTCGCTGATGAAGGTTTAATTATCTTGAATTGCAAATGATTTATCAAAGGAGCATGGATTTTATTCTTTTTGTTTTAAAGAAGTTCCCGTGTAGCCTGGGAATCCAAGGGTTTATCAGGATTTCATCCAAGGAGGGTCTGCTCAGTGTAAAAAATACCTTTCCTTTTCCCCAAATACCTTCCCCTGCTGTGGGGAAAGATCTCCCTGAGCACCTGACAGCATCATGCAGCCAATTTTATGAGCAACTTGCATTTTCCTCATCTAACCTATCACTGGGAATTGCCTGGAAATGGGGAAAGAAATGGGGTCTTTGCTGGTTTTCCATGTTCTTTGTGTTAAGTTCACGTGCTGGGAGATCTGATTGCAAAACCAGTCCCAGAGTCCAGGAGACAAACTGCAGGCATTGGACACCTAATACATCCATTCTGAGACTTGTGGGGATGGGGTTTAACTTCTTTATCTGGGTTTTCTTTCCTAAAGATGACCCTTTAAGCTCAATACTTTACTGGGCAGCTGGTAGGGTGAACAAGGATGGTGTCAACTACCTGATCCCTCCCAGATTAAAGGAAACAGCTTTGAGTCTGAGCAAGTAGTCTGTGCTGTGAGAGAGAAGCTCAGCTTTGCATCATGAGGAATTTAGAGCATTAAAAGGTTGAGCAGCGCTGAGCTGGGATCATTACCACATGGCTTTTACTGCAAACCCGGGGACCACAACAGATGTGGGCTTTGAATATGGAGTGGAAAGGACTGCTCTGGTCAATGATCCCCATGGAAGCCTTTGGAAAATGAAACCACAATAAGTCATAGAGTTGTAGGATGGTTTTGGTTGGAAGAGACCTTAAGATCATCTAGTTCTACCCCCACTGCAATGGGACACCTCCAACAAGATCCACTATCATTTTCCACCCCATCGGAGGACACTGGGTTCGCCATGTGCTGGTTGTCCAGCTTCTCCCCAGCCTCTTGCAGACAAGACCGTGGATGGAAGGGACCACAAGATCATAGAATGATTAAGGTTGGAAGAGACCTCCAAGATCATCAAGTCCAACCATCAACCCAACCCCATCATGCTCATTAAACCCTATTCTTGAGATCATCTAGTTTCAACCTTCCTGCCATGGAACAGGTCCCACTACCCCTACCACTCTTTTCTGCCCCACTGGAGGACACCATGTTGGCCACATGCTGGTTGTCTGTCTTCTCCCTTGTCTCTTGCAGACAAGATGCTCAGGAATCACATAATCATTAAGGTTGGAAAAGACCTACAAGATCATCCAGTCCAAGCATCAAAGGAGAAGCCAAACCACCCCAGAAACCTGGGCCATGGACACTGCTCAACCCCAGCCTCAGCATGAGGGTTCCACCCCCATGGGGTGAGGGGTAGCTGAGCAGCCTGGCCCCGAGGAACCAGACGCTCCCAAGAGCAGATGAAAGGAAAGGTGCTGGCTGCATGCCTGTGGAAAGTCCCAGCTCACTCCTCACCACCCAATCTTCTCACCTCCAGCTGTTTGCAGTCATCTTCTCCCCCATTAGCATAAGCAAAGCTATGATGGCTGGGTGCTGCCTGTGAGTGCTTTGGGATGGCACTGAGCTGCTGCTCCTGTTGGCAGCTGACACTATTTTAATGGGGTTTTTTTTCCCTACTTCACCACCTAAAGCATCACCAGTACTGGTGAGGCCAGCCCAGCATGTCTCAGCTGTCTGTACGGACAGACAGACGCGTCCCGGTGGCCTTTCATCGGTCAGGTGGTTGCAGCGGCTCAGCCCTGCCTCAGAGCCATCACTCGGCGTTGGGTCAACAGGGAGAGTCCTGCGGTAATATGGTGAACCCAGGCTGGGTGCTGCAGGGAGGGTCACCAGCTTCTGCAACCCCAAACAAAGGTAAAGGCATTGAAAGATCAGAGAATGACAAAATGGGTTGGGTTGAAAGGACCTTCAAAGCTCCTCCAGTCCAACCACCTGCCCTAAGCAGGGACATCCCCAACCACAGCAGGTTGCTCACAGCCTCAAGGTTCAACCTGACCTATGACGGTGCCATGGATGGGGTGTCTTCCACCTCTCTGGGCAACCTGGACCAAGCTCTCCCCACCCTCAGCAGCAACAATTTCTCCCTTCTCTCTCCCCTGACTCTGCCTCTTCCAGTTTAACCATCACCCCTTGTCCTGTCACAGT
>JAOXOE010090841.1:0-25953 GCA_028565055.1 Phoeniculus purpureus
ACCTATAGACTTTCTTCTTCCTCTTGAGTTTGCCCAGCAGCTCCCTGTTTAACCACACAGGTCTTCTGGCTCCCTTCATTGAGTTCCTACCTGTTGGAATGCTCTCTTGGGCTTCACAGAAGTGGTCTTCGAGTATTAAGTAGCTATCTTGGGCCCCTTTACCTGCCAGTACGCTGTCCCATGGGATTTCCCCTAGCAATTGTTTGAAAAGGCCAAAGATGGCCTTCCTGAAGCCCAGGGTTCTGATTCTGCTAGGTATTCTGTTTCTGCCACATGAGAACCTGATCTCCACCATCTCATGGCCAGCCAGCTGCCTGTAGAAGACCTCATCAACTTCCTCGTCCTGGTCTGGTGGCCTGTAATAGACACCCACAACAGTGTCACCCATGCCAGCCTGCCCCTTAATCCACACCCATAAACTCTCAATGTTTTCTTCAACCGCCCCTGGACAGGACTTAATACATTCCAGTTGCTCTCTCACGTAAAGAGCAACTCCACCACCCCATCTTGCTGACCTGTCCCTCCTGAAAAGGGCATAGCCACATTCCAGTCATGTGAGTTGTCCCACCAGGTCTCTGTAATTGCTTCCAGATCATAATCACCTGACTGGACACAGATTTCTAACTCCTTCTGCTTATTCCCCGTGCACTGGTGTACAGGCATTTCAGTGCTCCAATTTCACCCCAGGACAGTGGGAGGCTGCCTGGTTTTCATCAACACAAGAACTCTGTCCTACTGGTGCACACCCATCAACAATCTCACCCCCCTTCGAACCTAGTTTACAGCCCTCTGAATGAGCCCTGCCAATTCCTGTCCCAGAACCCTTTTCCCTTCTGAGATAAACCTCTCCCATGTGTACCTGTAAGCTCTGGTGCCTTATAAAACCAGCCATTATCAAAGAACCCAAAGCCCTGCCTGTAACATCAGTCTTGTATCCAGGCATTTATGGAGTGACTCCTTCTATTCCAGCCTATGTCCTCACCCCAAAATGGAAGTAATAAAGAGAATATAATTTGTTGCCCCAGACTCTTTTACCAAATGTCCTAAAGTGTTGAAGTCTCTCTTCATTCCCCTCAGGCTACGCAACACAGCTTCCTCTCCACCTGTCTGGAAAATCAGCAGTGGGTAATAGTCAGCTGATTTCACCACTTTAGGGACTGTCCTCAATCTGTTTTTACTCGTGTCCTGTGACAGGACAAGGGACAATGGGTGTCACTTGATGCACAGGCCTTCTCTGGAGACGTTTAAAACCCACCTGGATATGTTCCTGTGTGACTTGGTCTAGGTGATCCTGCTCTGGCAGGAGGATTGGACTAGATGATATTTCGAGGTCCCTTCCAGTCCCTAAAATTCAGTGACGAGGAAGAACTTCTACACTGTAAGGCTTGCAGAGCACTGGATCAGGCTGCCCAGGGGTGTTGTGGAGTTTCCTTCTTTGGGGACTTTCCAGACCTGTCTGGATGTGTTCCTGTGTGACCTGCCCTAGGTTCTATGGTCCTGCTCAAGCAAGGGGATGGACTAGATGTCTTCTGGAGGGCAGAGTAGACAGAGAGAAGAACCTCTTTTTATCTGCTGGACACACTCTTGTTGATACATCACAGAATTCTATTGGCCGCCTTCCGCACAAGAGCACATTGCTGTTCCATGGAGAACTTGTTGTCCACAAGAACTGCTCAAGTTCCACATTACAGTAAAATGGGACATAACATTAGAGCATCAGGCTCATGATTTCAGAGAAGAAAAAGGAATAAAAACCTTTAATCAAGAATTGCTGATTATTGCATCCAAGCTGCTAGGACTAAAGAAACTTTTCCTAAGTGCAAAACCACCATCTCCGATCATTCTTTATAACAGAGATCTCACTGGAATCAACTGAGTGTCATGAAGGACATAGGATTGCTGAAGACCTTTGGATCATACATCCCAAGAGCTACAGGTCTTTTCTTCTTTCCCTTCACCTTTAATTAACCTCAATATAAAGACTAAGATGCAGTCTGTTCACTCACTACTTATACAGTTTTGACTCTGACTTCTCATCATGGTACAATTACTCCCTACTGATTGTTGTTGTTTGTTTTTAATACTGGAGTAGTGGGGAACCCTGAGCTGGCAATGATGTTTTTCTTCTTTTTGGTCTTTTAATCTTTAAATGCTCTTTGCCCACTATTAGAGCCAAGTGACTCAGTTATAAATCATCCATATTTTGGCTGTTTTAATGAATACTCTGTAACTGTTGATTTCATTTAATAATCTTGTTATCAAGGAATTTCTTTTCAGCATATCACAGCTGAAAATAGGTCTGTGTGTATCTAATTAGAACAACATAAAAATATTCATAAGGCATTTGGATGCTTTATTGAAGCACCTCTCATTGTTTTAGGCTGGCTTGTAGATGATAAGATCTCAGTTCACTGCTTTTATAGCACAATCTGATATAAAAATGGAAATACTGCATCAACCATACTCAGTTGGGAATTTATGTTGTAGAAGGTCAAATTGAGAATACTTGCTTAAATCAACCAGAAATCTGATGTAATACCAACATCTCAAGGATGAAAATAGCTATCTTTTCAACAATTCATCGCCTCCCGGATGACTGAAAGGTAAAGACTGGCTTGAATACTAGAGCTTTGTAATACTGTCTTTGACTTTGCAGTTGGATTATGTAAAAAAAAAAAAGGAAGATACTACAGACCTGCAAGACTGCTACAACTCTGGAATAGTTTATCTCAAATAAAATTTGATAAATTTAATCATAATTTTTTTTTTATCTAATGGGATGAGAGGAATTGAATGAGTTTTAACACAAACAAATGTAGAGTCCTTCACGTGGGAAGGAGTAACGGGAGGCATCAGTACAGGTTGCCTAGTGACCAGCTAGACAGCACCCCTGGGAAGAGGGATCTTGAGGTTTTGTGGACAACAAGCTCCCCATGTAACAGCAATGTGCTCTTGTGGTCAAGAAGGACAAGAAGGTTTTGGGATGGATCAGGAGAAGGATGTCAAGCAGATCAAGGGAGGTCTTTCTACCCCTTTATCCCGCTTTAGTGAGGTCACATCTGGAATTCTGTGTCCAGTTCTGGTCTCTCCAACTCAAGAGGGATAGACAATTAATGGAGAGAGTTCAATGCAGAGCTATGGGGACGACTGGGGGTCTGGAACAACTGCCTTACAAAGAGAGAGTGAGAACATTGGGACATTTTAGTTTGGATAAAAGAAGGCTCCAAGGGGACTTAATCCCTGTCTACAAATCCACGAGGGCTGGGTGGCAAACAGAAAGGAATCCTTTCTTTTCAGTGGCATCAGACAGGAAAAGGGGTAATGTATGCCAGCTTTAACACAGAGAGTTTCACTTCAATCTGTGGAAAAACTTCTTTATAGTCAGGGTTATTAACTATTGGAAGGGGTTGCCCAGGGAGGCTGTGGAGTCCCCTTCTCTGAAGAAGTTAAGACCTGGCTGGAAGGTCTGCTTGAGGTGGTTCTGCTTTTCAGTAACATGTGTCCTGCTTGAGTGAAAGAGTTGGACCTGATGGTCTTTGAAGGCCCCTTCCAACTGTCATAAACTGTGTAAACTGTATGTAATAAAATACTTTTCTAAAAAAAAATTAATAAATAATACCTTCTAGTTCAAGATGCTCATGATTAGAGTAGAATAATTTTTAGGGCAATATAGAAAAGTTTTATCATGTAAATAAGAAATCACGCATTTGCTGTGGGATATAAACTGTGTAGAATTAAGTGTTTACCTCACTGAGACTCAGAGGAGCCGCCTTAGATTTTTTCTAAAAGATTAGGAATATTTAGCTATTTCTCTGGTCAAAATGAGATGTCTCTTGACATTACCTATGATTCTGAAATGGCAAGAAATACAGCAATTTGATTTCTTTGCAGTACCTATTAAAATTTGAGGCATTTTTCATACATATTTAGTCATCTTGTTATGTCCATAGTTGCTTTTTGGCATGGACATAGTTCTTGAATGTGGAAAAAAACCTCCTCCTCCATTTACAGATTAAAGAAATCAAACATCACAAGAATTTTTAAAAGATATTTTGATGGATAAAACCCTAAGAGTTATGAACTAGAATTTTCCAGCAATGCTTACAAGTATTGTCCTCATCTGTGATTTCCTGAATTATCATAACATATAATTCTGAAACTGGCTATAGGAAAATAAAGACTGTAGGTCTCCAAGTTGTCACATTGCGAGATTGTACATCACATCAAATAATCATAAAATCATCACTGCTGGAAAGGACCTGCAGGATCATCAAGCTGAGCCATCATCCCAACAGTTCCCTAACTCCTAGACCATGGCCTCAAGTGCGCTAGCTACTCGGTTTTTAAACACCTCCAGGGACAGTGACTTCACCACCTCCCTGGACAGCCCAACCCCTCTCTCAGGAAAGAACTTCTTCCTAAGACCCAAACTAAACCTCCCCTGACCCAACATGAGGCCATTTCCCCTTGTCCTATCGTTAGTAATTTGAGAGAAGAGAGCAGCACCAGCCTCGCTAAAACCTCCTTTCAGGCAGTTGTAGAGAGCAAGAAGGTCTCCTGTCTGCCTCCTCTTCCCTAGACTAAATAACTCCAGTTCCCTCAGCCACTTCTCATAATAAATCATTGTTGAATTTCACAAGTTCCCCACAGAAGCAAAGGGTGAAGAACCACAAGGACAAGAAGTTAATATCTTTACTTGTGTGTGTTTGAACCTGTATTTACAGAGGAAATTAACAGCTTCTCCTATTTTTAAGAACACAGGGAAATTACTTATCTGATTATCTGAATACAGAAAATCCAAATTTAGGAAACCACTTGAAAAGCTGCAGCCATAAGGAAATTTTGTATGAAGCTATTTTGTTAATCTCTCGAATCACTTCTCAGTGATTCCAGTGATTCATCTTACAATTTAAGATTTTTACAAAACACAGTGTTTGAAGGTTCAGGAGCAGATATGAAAATGTTCATCTTAAATATCATTTCAGTCGTCAGAGGCATCGTCACTTTCCATCAATTGCATGGCAAAATGCTGTGTGATGGTAAATGTGATTATCATGAGAATGTTTTACACTGGAAACAGTGCAAGTTGTGAAAACACTCCAATAGATCGGGGTTTATATCCCCTGAGAAACTACTGAGCTGAAAAATCTTCCCTGCAAATTTTCTCAAAACATATTTCTCTTTCTCATCCATTGCTAGAGTTAGCCCACACTAAACAGAATTGGAGGTATGGATTCTGTCTGTTATTTCCCCAGCAATTCAAAAGCAAAGCTAAGATGAAAATCTTTGTTCTTTCCATTCCCAGGGCACAAGAAGTTGCTTGTTACACCGAAATAAGGAAGGCAACTCTAAGCTGCTCGGATTTTCAAATTCCAGCATCTATTCTGGAAGGTAAACACTCTTTTAATAAAAAGTAGACTCTCTGCTTTCCTCACAGTGAGGGGGGAAAAAAGCACTGCTCATTTCTTTCAGCGTCATGTAGAAATATTTATGGCCTCCACTAAATGAGGAGCTTGATATAAGAGGAAAGCATATGCTACATTTACCAGGGCCGAGAAGGCTGTATGACCTGACTAAGCAACAGGATAAGAAAACCCTCTGAAACTGGCTGTTTGAAATAGTTTGGGGAACAGAAAGAAAATCATAGAATCACAGAATGGCCAAAGTTGAAAGGGACCTTAAAGATCATCTAATTCCAACCCCTCTGCACAGGCAGGGACACCTTCACTAGATCAGGTTACTCATGGCACCATCCAACCTGGCCTTCAACACTGCTAGGAATGGGGCAGCCACAACTGCCTTGGGCAACCTGTTCCAGCATCTCAGCACCCTCACAGCAAAGAATTCGTTCCTCATGTCCAATCTCAGTCTCCCCTCTTGAAGTCTGGAACCCTTTCCCCTTGTTCTCTTGCTACAACCCGTGTCAACAACTCTCCCCCAGGTTTCTTATAGCCCACTTCAGAGATTAGAAAGCTGCTAGAAGGTCACCTGGGAGCCTCCTCTTCTCCAGGCTGAACACCACCAACTTGCTCAGCCTGTCCTCACAGGGGAAGTGCTCCAGCTCTCTGATCATTTGAGTTGCTCTCCTCTGGACACCTTCCAGTAGCTCTATGTCCTTATGTTGGGGACTATCCCTGAGGTGGATTATTTTTGAAGAAGTCCCTGGTATAATTTGCTTGATACTAAAATCTGACCAAAGATGCCTTCAAAAACAGTTTTTAATCTAACCTAAACCAGTTGCCTATAACAGACACTTATTTCTCTCTCTTGTGGTGCTACAATGACTAATTTGAGTGTGAATCTCTTCAGTCCTATGTTTCAAGTTAAGCAAGAAAAGTCCACTTTTTTTTCCAACTACAAAGGTGGGAAGATGAAGAACAGTCAGAAGAGGAGAGAGCTTGAAAGCGGTACTAGGAAAGATTGGTGAAGAAAAAATCAAGAAGTGACTTTGTGCTCACTGGGAGGAGAAAAAGAATACAGAGAAGTAGGTTACATATTGCCCAGCTGAAAATCACAAATACAAGGAGAAGTCCTTGATAATTTGGACATCAACTGCCCTGATAAACAGGAGTGAAAACTCAGAGATAGAAAAGGAGAACGGCCATGGCAGGAGATAATGATCAAATCAAGCAGTCACACAGATTGTGTGGCAGTGTCTGGGTAAGAAAATCATGTGAAGAATGGGCCAAGTCAGTCCTACTTACAACACCCAAGAAGCTGGAAAAACAGACGTGAACCTCATAGCACTCCCGCTGACTGCCTACGTGCACACCAGAAAAACTCTGGGAGAGAAAATCAGGAGGGTTTTTTTTTCAAAAAGTGATAGCTGACACAGCAAAAACATTGTGATCCCTCCTAAGTACTCACAGGTACTCACAAGTCTTGTTTGCTCTTCAGTGACCTGAGAATTGTTTTACTGACTGAAGCTCAGGGCAGTGGAGAGGGCTGTGGGATGTCTAGCCTGGTGTCAGCAAGAACACACCAACGCTGGTGAGAAAGAAACGAAAGCATACGTAGCACTGGCTGTCGTATCGCGTTATTGCATAACATGGCAGGTTACGCAATAATTAGAAGGGACAAGTGACAACACGTTGACTCAATACGTTGCAGCTCATTCATTCTCTAAGAAACATGGGTGAAGTCATGATGCAAGGCAATTTAAAGTTTTAATACGGTGATCACTACCTGAATTTGTTGACAATGGCAATTTTCTAGACACAGCAAGTAAAGATATGCAGCTTGCTTGCAGGTGCCCTCCTGCATCACTGATGAGTTGTCTGGACCATATAATGACAAGAAGTAAAGAGTAGGGACTGGACGGACTAGCACTTACAGGCTGCTACTAGAAAGAGAAGTAACGTTTTCTAGATGGTAAAGCAGGCAACATCTAGGTTGACAGCTTTGTCTGCTTGATGAGCTTCATCATATTCCTACCTTGAGCATTTTTCAATTGAATTCAGAGCATAAAACCCCAGAAGTACCCCTGAGCTGTTTGGAAAGAAAAACTCAAAGGAATCTTTGTAGTAACTCAACATGATTTTTCAAGTTGCCCATGTTCTTGGTCCTTTTCCATAAAATTAAAAAAAAGTTTTGAAACACAACATTAAAGCTGGTTGTTAGCAGTAAGTCAGTCGTACCTCTTCAGAGACACGATGGGTATAAAAATACAGTTACCACTTCAGCAATGCAAATTCTGCTTTGAAGACTGTTTACAAAGACCCTACAGCCCAGCAGAAGGCAAGGGGTTGGTTATCTGGAACACAACAGAATGTTTTGCTTACACTGCTGTTTCATTTTATGAGATGAATGAAGAGCAAGATGGAATACAATGGATAGGACAGTAAAACAAAGTACCTGTATACACAGGTGTAGAAATATAAAGGCAACATCTTAAACTCTACTGCCAATACGCAAAGTCAAGACAGGTGTCAGAACTTTAAGGTACTTCAACAAGGAACCAGCCAGATACAGAAAGCCTGTGCTGCCATTCAACAGGACCTGGACAGGCTAGAGAGTTGAATGAACAAGGACAGTGTAGAGTCTGGTATCTTGGCAAGAACAACCCTATGTACCAGTACAGGTTGGGGACTGACCTGTTGGAGAGCAGTGTAGGAGAAAGGGTCCTGGGGGATCCTGGTGGACAGCAGGATGGCCATGAGCCAGCAATGTTCCCTTGTGGCCAAGAAGGCCAACGGCATCCTGGGGTGGATCAGAAGCGGGGGGTGGTTAGTAGATTAGAGAGGTTCTCGTCTCCTTCTACTCTGCCCTGGTGAGACCACATCTGGAAGATTGTGTCCAGTTCTGAGCCCCTCAGTTCCAGAAGGACACAGATGATGAAGAGAGTGGAAAATCTCCCTGGTGAGTAAAGGCTGAGGGAGTTGCATCTCCTTAGCTTGGAAAAAAGAAGATTGAGGGGTAAACTCTTTAATTTTGACAAATATGGAAAAGGCAGGTGTCAGGAGGATGAAGGCAGGCTCTGCTCAGTGGCATCCAATGATAGGAGAAGAGGCAACAGGTGTGAGCTGGAACAGAGGAGGTTCTACATCAATCTGAGAAGGAACTTCTTCATGGTAAGGGTGACAGAGCACTGGATGTGGCTGCCCAGGGAGGTTGTGGAGTCTCCATCTCTGGAGATATTTAAAATCCATCTGTCCATGTTCCTGTGTGACTTGGTCTAAGTGATCCTGTTGTGGCAGGGGGATTGGAGTGGATGATCTTTAGAGACCCCTTCCAATCCCTAACAGACAGTGATTCTGTAATTGTTGGAGTCTAATAATCAACCACAGACTCCTCAATGCAACACACAACATCTTGGTAATGTATTCAGAGTAGTGTGGAAGCAGAGGGATGCTTTATAAATAGCTCACCATTTATTTATAGGATCCATAAACGCCCACTGCATTATGTGGGCCCAAATCATATGAGATCAGCCCACCTCCTCTTTTATGGTCTTTCAAATACTCGTTAGATTTTTCACAAAGCTACTTGTAAATGTAAATGCCATAAATGAAATATTTAACACATGCTCAAGTGCACCTTGGGATGATGGCTACACTCTGGAATGACCTGTTTATGGGATGTCTGCCCACATTTCTGCTGAGTATTGCACTTGCAAGTTTTGGAACTGCATAGTAGGAAGTAACTTTACATCTCCATCCCATCATTTCAGCATAAATTCATTTTCTTTTCTTTTAAATCCCTTCCTGATAAGTCCTTCCCTCTAGACAAAGATGGAACAACTACGGTCTGGATCTCCTACTTCCATGTCACCACAAAAGAAACACAGGGAGGAGATTAATCTGGGACATTTTAGGTGAGTTAATACCTCTATAGTAAGAACAGGAGTTGTCAGTGTTTAAAGTGGTAATTTGCTCACACTTGCAGGAAGTGAATCAAAACACACAGTGTACAAATACATCTGAGAAGCAGATTTGCTTTTTCCTTTTAAGCAGAATAAATGTGACATTTACTCTTAATTCTCAATTTAATCTACCAGAGATTTTAGATTGATGTACAAAACAGAAGTAGACTTCACAAGCATGTGAAAACATTCCCTCAAATCAGAATGACTGAGCCTGGAAAAGCCCTCCGAGCTCATCCAGCCCAGATGAGCACCTAACATCACCACAGTGACCAGACCATGGCACTAAGGGCCACAGCCAAGTTGTCCTTAAACACCTCCAGGGATGGGGACTCCACCAGTGCCCTGGGCAGTCCATTCCAGGGTCTGAGCCCCTTTTCCGTGAGGAAGGACTTCCTAACATCCAGCCTAACTGCTCCCTTGGCAGCTTCAAGCCCTGTCCTCTTGTCCTGGTGCTAGTTGCCTGGGAGAAGAGCCTGACCACAACCTGACTGCAACCTCCCTTCAGGTAGCTGTAGAGAGGGACAAGGTCCCCCCTGAGTCTCTTCTTCTCCAAGCTAAACACCCCCAGCTCCCTCAGCCTCTCCTCATTAGACTTTCCCTCCAGTCCCTTCCTCAGTCTCATTGCTCCAGCCCCACAATCTCTTTCTTGAAGTGAGTCACCCAGAACTGCCCCCAGTACTTAAGGGGAGGACTCCCCAGTGTTCAGTACAGGGGGAGGATTTTGTCCTTAGTACTGCTTTGTTTATCATCAGCAGGTAAACTGATGGTTTGTGGTCTTTGATTTTATCCAAAATTGAGAAAGAAAACACAGGCTATGTTGGACTGACGGTGATCCAAAAGGCAGGAAATATATAAATGTGGCTGTAAGGAGAAGATACTAAATTGAGAAAAAAACACAGCCCGGGATGATTTTCTTTTGCTCACACATTCTGCCCTAGTAATTTAAAACCCAACAATTTCAATTATCACCACAAACTACTGCAATCTTCTTGATTTACAGTTCTCCCTTTCTCAAGTGCGGAGATCACTCATTTATGTGTTATGGTTTAGATCTGCCAATAGCTCTTGAAATAACTGATCCTATATCAACCTCAGTGGGATGGAAGTGCTCTACAGGATGCACTGAAATCCCTGCTCCAGATGCATGCTCCCCAGCTGCTGGCTAAGGTCAAGTGCATCATCTGTCCTTATCACTTTAATATATGATTCTTCTTCAGCCTGAAGATTTTGTATTAAATGGATTTGGAGTACAAAGAAAGGAGTAACTGCTTCCTCCATCTACTCCATGCATCACCCCAAAACTGCAGTAGCTCCAGGTGCTGTGGCTGTACTGTGACTGCATGTCAGAATATTGGTTCCTACAACCATCTATGTGCCTGGACAATCTTTTAGATGGAACTGAGGTCTGTTGTGCTTCCACAGATCTTCTGGTGATGCAATCAATGCCGATATATTCTATAGGGCTGATGCAGCCACTGCATCTATGTGCTTCATGAAGGAAGGTCTGAAATCTTAGGTCAGAGACACAGAATTAGTGTGGGGAAGGTCTGTAACTAACTCTGTCCATCCTTGTCTGTGCTGGTGTCACTCTTCCTGGCAGACCTTCACAGACTTTCCAAAACAGGTTAAAACAAATGGAATGGTGCTGTAGACTGAAGTGGTCCTGGATACACCTGCAGCCAGGCCAAGGTACAAATTCCAGCATTTCTCCTCCAAAATGCCAAATGCTCCTTTCATAGAGTGAAAGATTCTCTATAGCTTCTTAAATAAGAAGTCAGTCCTTGCTGGATAGTCAAATCCTCATTCACATTGAACCTGAAAGGACTTCATAGACCGGACTGAATGACAATGTTTATAAGCGGCAAATGAGTGAATTTACTGCCAGCTAAGTCAGAAAACCCAGTAGAAGTAAAACACAGCACATAATGGCTACCTGGCAGTACATTTGTGTTTAAGCTATTTCATTGCCATTCGTCTTTATATGATTAAGCCACCTGATTTATAAAACATGCTGGAATACAATTTATACAAAGCAGTACAATCTACCTAGTGGTCTCATTTCCAGAACCACAAGGATAAACATGCTCAAACCATAAATGCACTCTCAGTGCCTGAGATCCATTTATAATGTCTGCTGAAAGATGTCTCATCATTACCACCTCCGGTATGGATGAACTGTCAGCTACACTACCACAACCTCTTTCCAAATCTTTAAAAAGTAAAGAAAGTCTCAATCATGTCCAAAACACAAAGGTATTTCACAAGCTGGAGGGGATTTTCACATGGATGCCGTAATATTGTTTACTGCCAGTGAAGAAGACAACAGGGATACGTGAATTAATAATAGTAGTTCTTAAAGATCTGTGTCGTAAAAGAAACTGAAACATTTCCAATGACAACTTGGAGGGTAGAACATACTTGATTTTCTTTCTCAAACAGCAGTGGAGAGTGTGGAATAAGTTCTCTATTGACAGCTACGCATTTCAAGCTTCCATTTGCATACACAAGTGCAATGAGGTTCAAAGCTGTGGATGGTCTCCTGGACATCCAGTCTGTTACAGTTTGAAAATCAGCGAGATTTTCAGGTGTATAGACCTGTGCTTTCATGAAGAAAAATGGGCATTTTGCTTTAAGAGAATGCCCCTAGTTACCTGTTCTGCGAGGGGTGGGCACTGGGTGACACTATAAAAGAAGGCTGACAACCCAGCCCTGCCTCCTCTTCTCGGAGCTTTGCCCCAGAGCCTCGACATGGGGCTCTGTCCTGTCCCCCACCCACTTCTGAGTGTGTGTGTGGGAAGATGGGACAGAAGGGGATGTAGCAGATTGCAGCAGCCCCCCTGCCCTCCTGGAGACAGGGAGTGGGCAGCAACTGCCCTCTACCCCAGGCCCCTGTTTGGCCTAGGGGAGGTGGCTCGAGAAGCAGGCCCTGGTCCAGTCCTGGCCCCGACCTGGCCCAGCTACGAGATGGCACCATGGACCACAGAAGCAAGAACTTAGTGCTGATTTCCTCCCGCAGTGGGCAATCATCCATCGACCCACAGTGAGCTGAAGAATACTCCCCTTTCCCCTGTAGTTGAGGTGGGAGGAAGGGGAGAGAGATAAGAGGGGAATGGAACTCTCTCAGACACATTTGCGGAGTGGTGGAGGCCCCTGCTGAAGCTGGCCATCTCGTGCTCGCCACGTCGTGGGCTGCCATCTCTGAGCCATTGTTCAGTAGAAGAGAGACTGTTTGTCATTTCTGACACTGAGAAAAGCTGGGGATGCTCAAGTATTGGAGAGAGAAGGAGCCTCGGGAGAGGCGTCTAAGAATTCCCTTGTGCTTAGCTGAACTGTCTGTACTGAAGGAAGCAGAAGGACTCTAAAATCCTTAGACCTTGGGGAAGGAGGGAGACTGCATTATTTTTGAAGGCATGTCTCCTGCATCCAAGAACGCAATTCAGGCTATGAGGAATCAGGCCTGTCCAATCAGCATTTTGCTGGACAAGTGACACTGAAGAATTGAAGAGTTCATAGATCTGGAATGGCTGGGGGTTCAGCATCTGCAGCTCCCTCAGTGTCTCATTATCAGCCTTTCCCTCCAGTCCCTTCCCCAGCCTCATTGCTCACCTGGACCTGCTCCAGCCCCTCAATCTTGAAATGAGGGGCCCAGAATTGCCCCCAGTATTAGAGGGGAGACCTCCCCATTGCTCAGTACAGGGGGAGAATTATGTCCGTAGTCCTGCTGGCCACAATGAGGATCAGATTAAACTCTGCAGATGGTGACCTATTATTTCAATTCAAAACAAAAATAAAACTTTACGAAACTCGAGTTCCACTGCAATGTGAATTTTCTGTCAGTATAGTTATTATTTATTTCAGATTTTTATAGCAAAGGCCTTGCTGTTGGATCATGAGTCCAAATCAAGTACCTATTAACTTCTTGCCAGTCCCAATTAAGCAATTTTCTTTAGCCTGAACAGTAAATTTAGAGCCTACTTCTACAGATAGTGAAAAGAATTTTAAACCACTCAAGAATAGAAGGAGAACCATCTGAACACTGACTAATTCAAGTGAAATTTAGAGCAATCTTGATCTGAAAACCTGCAGTTGTTTCAAGACACCTTTCCTGCACTCAGAATGATTTTAGATCCCAGACAATTCTGAACAGGAACACAAAAACATCTGCTCGCTGGCTTTTTGTGGGTAAATGACAGCATGGTACGTATAATAAATGAATATTTTCTTAAGTGCTTATTCACGTTCCCTACTGGCTTATGAACACAAAAGAAGATGGAGCCGCAGACATAAAAATTGAGTACAGTCTATTCTGGGAACTGTATACAGTGTAAGTAAAAGTGTAATTAAATAATGACTTCATTTCAGCAGGATCCCATGGTAAGAATCAATAGTCAGGCCACTGATCTTGCATTAATTTGCCCTTACATCGTCACTAAATCTTGTCACAGTCACGCTTTCACGACACCCTGAATTAACCTTGGCTATAACCTTGGCTTTAAAATAGAGGTTTGGGGGTTTTTTCCTTCTCTGTTCCAAAGGTTTCAATGGCTGCTTTCTGGAATTAATCATGTTCAGCAGAATTCACATACAAGACATGTTTTTCAATTTCAAGGGTTGCAACAGGTGTAACAATCCTTGCTCAAAAACCTCTTTCACAGCATCATGAAAACTGTTAAACACATTTAACATACCTGAGCCTTTGCTGAGGAGCAATGCCCTTTCACTCTAAGCTTTGCATCTTCTTTTGAAACAAATAATGCATTTAGATCTTTACCATGGATCCAAACAGCGTTAGGAAAAACCACATAAAAAGGGAACAAGTGGAAGGTGTTTTGGGGCCTCTTGTTGATGTATTTCCTTCTTCTTCCCCCATGTGCAGAGAACGTTCTGCTCTGCAAGGCGGCAGTCAGCACCTTTTTATTTCGTCAGTCCCTTTTTATTTTGCCTGGACTGCATTTGCTATCTGAGCCTTTGTCCTGCAGACACAAAAGGTTTCCTGCTCCTTACCTGTCTTTACAGATTTACTAAAGCATTAATTGCTTCTGATAATGTTTTTACAGCTTTAGAAGTGTACGAATGCAAACAACAAGGCAGCTCCCTGTCCAGAGGGATAGACTGGGATATATGGAGGCACAGCGGCATTTTCACCCCAGGATTTGTTATGCAACGAGGAGCCGCGACGAATCTTTACTGTCCTGGGGATATAAAATGTGCTCGTTCAATCTGTCTAAAGATTTCATATTGTGTACTTCCTTCTCTGGTGATACTTCATTCAGTTGCACAGAAAACTCATTATCCGCCGTCTCTGAGAAAGTCGATGCAATAACTGGGTCTTTTTATTAAAATAATTAGTTTCAGATTCTTTGCTTTACTGGAAGCTTAGAAGCACCCAGGCCTTTGGAATGCAGTGTGCCTTGGCCACCCTGTCAGTCTGAGGCACATGGAGGGCCCTGTTCTGGACGTTAAAGTCCACCTTGATCCTGGTGTTGGACCTGGACAGGTTGTTTCTGGGAAAATGTTGGAATGTTTTGACTGGGAAATGGAACAGACGCCTGTTTGCCTAAATGGTGCCTTTGTTTTTAAAGTCATCATCAGCCCCTGAAGCTCAGTATTCAGAATCAGACAATCACAGGCACCAGCTGATCAGTAGTTTTTGATCATAAATACAGCACCAACAAAGCAGAGAGACAAGGAGATTGGCATCGTTTGCTGTTTTACCTTCCTGTACCTATGTGTTGTGTAACATGGAAGTGAAAAACCGTGTATAAGATGGAAGTACAAAACACATGGACATCATTTTTCTCACCATAATATTGCAGAATCAGAGAACATTAGGGACTAGAAGGGACCTCAAAAGATCATCCAGTCCAATCCCCCTGCCACAGCAGGATCACCTAGATCAAGTTGCACAGGAACATGTCCAGAAGGGTTTTAAACGTCTCCAGAGAAGGAGACTCCACAACCTCCCTGGGCAGCCCATTCCAGTGCTCTGTCATGATCAGCACAGCACACTGCAGAGCTTGTTTTTAGCCAAGAAAATAATGCTACAGGTTTCACCTGGCCATAGGCAAATTGTGTTAGTAAAGCCCAGCTGGAAGACTCCCTTCTATTGTCAAAGAAGAGGAACACCTACAGATGAATCAGAACTGACTTCATTTTAGACAGGATAAAAGCTTGACTTGAAGAACATGCTTGGTCTGTTTTCTTTGTCAAATTGAAAATGGATAGAGAAAGAAAACAGCCTGTCATCTCGCTTTGGATGTCCCTGGGGAGTGTAGTTTGATGCTTCTAACTGGCATTTTAAGACCCAGGAAAACACTGATGAATGATACACAACAAGTCAGGAAGAGATTATTTCTCCTCTGAACTGGACAAAGACCCTGTCAGAGACTCTTCAAGTCACAGTGGGCATGGCAGGAGTAAAATGAGTGTGGGCTGTTACACCATGTGTGTCATTTCATTGCAAGGGAACTGTACATTTTCATATAAACCTGTTCTGCTTTCAAAGCTGAGCAGAATCTGTAACTTTAATTTGTGTGTTCTCTGCAGAAAAGTTTAAAGTTTAGGTTTAAAAAGTTGAAAAGTGCCTGCTCCCCCTCTTCTTCCTCCCATTGACTTCCGCCTTCTTTGCTTCTTCTTTGCTTATATGCAGGAAGAGGAGTGAATTAAAATGTCTTGGCGCCTTTCTTCTCCAAACAGAGTCAGTTGTTTCACTGCCTGCAGATGCATCAGTGGGTTTGTTAAACCCTCCCTTTGTGTCTTAATTGAAATATAGTCGGGGTGTCTCATCCACAACGTTAATGGAGACCCAGATGGGACGTGTGGGGATCCAGATAAGAATCCACATTGCAACACCACCGCTACAACACTACAAAACCTGACTCAATTTGTCAGTAGCACTGGTAAATTAATACACGTGCGAAAGTTAATAATTCTTTAGAAGATATATAACTATTAATTAAGACCAAGTTTTCTGAAGTCAGTTAAATAGAAAGATAGCTGCATTTTGTCTGGGCACTGCTTGTGCAGAAGACTGGTGCTATGGTGCTATCAATGGGTATATTTACATTAAATACACACAGAGCACTTGATTGCGTTTGGTATTGATTCTAGAATCCATAAGATGAAACAGCAAGGTAACATATTTTACAATTCGCTGAAACTATGTCAGAAGTTGTATTGAACCAATTATTTAAAAGAGGCATAATCGTGCCATTAAGATTAATAAATAATAACATTACATTTGCCAGTGCAGTATAATTGTGCTCAGAGGCACACACATCCTCCTAAACTACTAAATTCCACAAGTACACGCTGCTTTTCTCAAACAAACCTTTTCTTCAGAATGCTTAAGGCTGTAACCTTTCTGCCAGTTGTTATGAAGAGCAGCAGTGTTCCAGATTTCATAAAACTACCTTCTAAAACAGGCTCGACTGGCTTGTCTTCCCTCAGGAATTTGGGAGGAAAAAAGCTTTCCCCAAGTTCTTAAGAATTAAGCCACATTTTCCCATCTGGAAATACTGACTCAGTACATAAAACAAAGGGAGTAAATGCCAAAAGAGAAAACAACAACTCGGTAAAATCCACCAGCAGGGAATTGAGAATATGGAAGTAGCAAGTAAAATATCCTCAATCTATCAAGATCTTGGCAGTTACTTGTCTGTTTCCTGTGCTGCTGATAAGAGGATGCAGTGGGTTTCTTGCACGCTGCATTTCCCTGCCTCACTCTTGTGACCTAGGCCAGTTTTGTTGCCAGTAGTTAAATTCAGAGCCATAGGTAAACCCCAGGAAAACAGGAGGAAGCAGTTCCACCTCTGTGCCCAGCAAGATCATGGAGCAGATCCTCCTGAAGCCTTTGCTAGAGCACATGGAGAACAAGAAGGTGATTGGTAGCAAATGACATGGCTTCACCAAGGGCAAATTGTGCCTGGCTAATTTGGTGGCCTTCTACAATGGAGTTACATGGTCAATAGACAAGGGAAGAGCAACTGATGTCACCTAGCTGAACTTGTGTGAAGCACTCAACACTGTCCTGCAAAATATCCTGGTCCTATCAAAGCTGGAAAAAACAGGGATTTGATAGTTGAACCACTCTATGAGTACAGAACTGGCGGGATGATTGCACCCAAAAAGCTGTGGTCAATGGCTCAGTGTCCAAGTATAAACCAGTGAGGAGCAGTGTTCCCCAGTATTGCTTAACAAGCTCTGCTTAACATCTTTGTTGGCAACACGGACAGTGGAATCGAGTGCACCCTCAGAAAGCTGCGTGCTGTGGTTGACATGCTGGAGGGAGGGAGGGATACCATCCTGAGGGACCTTAACAGACTGGAGAGTTTGGCCCAGGCCCACCTCATGAAATTCAGTAAGGTCAATTGAAAATATGTGAGCCAGGGCAATCCTGAGCACAAATACAGTCTGGGAAGAGCATGGCTAGAGAGCAGCCCTGCAGAAAAGGACTTGGGAGTACTTGTAAATGAAAAACTCAACAGGAGTCAGCAATGTGCAAGTGCAGCCTAGGCAGCCAACTGTATCCTGGGCTGCACCCGACGAAGCATGACCAGCAGGTCCAGGGAGGTGATTCTGCCCCTGTACTCTGCTCCTGTGAGCCCACATCAGGAAAACTGTGTCTAGCCCTGGAGTACTCATCACGAGAAGAACATTGAATTGTTGAAGTGGTTCCAGAGGAGGACCATGGAGATGATCAGAGGACTGGAACACTGCTCCTATGGGGGAAGACTGAGGAAGCTGGGGTTGTTCAGCCTTGAGAATAGAAGGCTACAGGGAGTCTTTATTGCAGCCTACCAGTAGCTGAAAAGGGCCTACAAGAAAGCTGAGGAGGAACTTTCTACAGGGGCTATTACTCATAGGATGAACAGGTAATGGTTTTAAAGTAAAAGAGTTTAAAGGATTTAGTTTGCATACAAGGAGGAAGTTTTTCACTGTGAGAGTGGTGAGGCACAGGAACAGGTTGCTCAAGGAAGTTGTGGATTCTCCATCACTGGATGTCTTCAAGGCCTGGTTGGATGGGGCTTTGAGAAACCTAGTGAGGAGGTTTCCCTGCCCATGACAGGGATGTTGGAGCTACATGTTCTTTGAGGTCACTTCCAAACCAGACCATTATATGATTCTATGAAACCCTGCCTATATGCTGGCTCAGAACTTCTCAATATAACTCACTGACTTCCACCCTTTCAAATTTGTATCAGGGGGATTTCCACCAGAGGCTGTTCATCTCTTCTGTTCTGTCCAGCACAGACTCTGAATGCAAAGCCCCAGTAAAACCTTGGGACTTGGGACCATCCTGCTCTGTGCACTGTACCACAGTGAGATGGCTGCTGTCTTCTAGACACCCTTCCCCAACACACCTGAGGGTAGTAGCTTCATGGCTGTTAAGCACAGAGGATGCCTGCACAGGTGATGCACCAGCTTTCCTACGAAATAGAAACCCTATAGACCTCTTTATACACAAGAGCTTTTTCCCTTTAGGTGAAGTGATTTGACTCAGAGCTGGAGATACTCCGCTATGGGATAACTGGTGAGGGACCTTTCTAGGGATGTTCATCCTCCCTGTGCTCATGGTCCCACCAGTGGTGAACCAGTGGCTGAAGAGAAACTGTTTCTCTCCAGTTTCTCTTGAAGAGAGAGACAATAACAAAGAAGAGAGAGAAGAAACAAAACTAGATTTTTGTTTATTAGAGTAAAATGTTCCTAAACACTTCAGCTTACCTTAAACCACAGGGTTGTAAACTGCAGCACTGGGGCAGGAGTACTGTATGCAATTCATTTCCGGACCCCTCACTCCATGAAAGAGATTGAGGGGCTGGTGCAGGTACAGAGAAGCAACAAGGCTGAGGAAGGGACTGGAGAGAAAGTCTGATGAGGAGAGGCTGAGGGAGCTGGGGGTGTTTAGTCTGGGCAAGAGGAGACTGAGCGGGGACCTCTTCCCTCTCTACAACTACCTGAAGGGAGGTTGTAGTCAGGTGGGGGTCCGACTCTTGTCCCAGGCAACTAGGGACAGGACGAGAGGCCAGAGCCTGAAGCTGTGCCAAGGGAGGTCAGGTTGGATATTAGGAAGCGCTTCCTCACGGAAAAGGGTGATCAGACACAGGAATGGACTGCCCATGGCAGTGGTGGAGTCGCCATCCCTGGAGGTGTTCAAGGACAGACTGGCTGTGGCCCTTAGTGCCCTGGTCTGGCTGAAGTGGTGATGTCAGGTCCTGGGCTGGGCTGGATGAGCTCAGAGGTCTATTCCAGCCTCAATGATTCTGTGATTCTGTGAATCGTTACGCTTCAGCAGCTACAGGACCAGTGACTGCCATGGGACGGCCACGTCGGGGCCAGCATGAGGAGCGGCAAGGTTCTCGAGCATTCCCAAAGGCCCGGGCACAACCGCAGCCCGCCTGTACCCACCGGGCCGAACCTCACAGCGTAGCAACCGCCTGCGGCCGCCGCAGCCAGTCCCGGCGGCACCGGGAGGCGGCAGCAGAGAGAAGGCGGAGCGGCGGCGGCGCCGGGGCTGGAGGGTGCCCAGGTGCTGGGGACTGGGCAGCGGTGGGGCTGCCACTCCCGGCGGCGAAATTGCTGTCGCCGGGGTGTCGTGTGCGCCGAGCGCTTCCCGGGTTTGTGGAGGGAGGGATCGGGGCTAGCGAAGTGTGAACCAGCGGCTCCCACATGGAAACGACGGAGGGGTTTCGAGTCCGCCATCCCTTCCCCTCCCACCCCCACTTCCTCTCGCTCTGCTTTATCTTTCACACATCCCTCACTTTTTGTCCCTCTGCTGACTCCAGAGTCTCCTGCTCATCGCTCTGATGGATGGTTCATGTGATGTCCTCATTGATGTGCCATGAGACACCCTTCTCCTCCTCCTCTTCCTCACTCGCTCGACTTCGATGCTGTGTTCCCAGCTGCACAACTGAATTTCATTCTGCCTCTTGCTTTTGCAGTGCCGTCCCCCTCCCCATCAGTGTTCAACCCACAGTCCCACTGACTCTCTGATTCTCTCTGACTTTCTTGCATCAGCAGCCTGCTCCGCTTCCATGGCCATTCACAGAATTACAGAATCACTGAATCATTGAGGCTGGAAAAGACCTCTGAGATCATCAAGTGCAGACCATGACCTAACCACCACATCAGCTAGAGCAGGGCACTAAGAGCCACAGCCAGTCTGTACTTAAACACCTCCAGGGATGGGGACTCCACCACTGCCCTGGGCAGTCCATTCTTATGTCTGATCACCCTTTCCGTGTGGAAGGGCTTCCAAATATCCAACCTAACCCTCCCCTGGGATCAGGACAGGCTCCTGTGCTTGCTAACAGAAGAGGCACTGGCCAGGCAGGGCACCAGATGCCTGTTTCAGTTACTGAGTGCAGAAGAACAACTGTCCTGGGAAAACTATCCTACAGAAGCTTTTCAAGAACCATCTAGGGTCTTGTGCAGCTGTGGTCTGTGGGAAAGCTGCATGAACTACTTGAAAACAGTCAATAATGATGAATTTGCAGAAGCTGCAGCTGCTGCATTCCCTTGCTAGCATACTGAGCCCATGTGAACTTCAAGGTTCACTCCAATGGCTACGTAACCTAATTAAACCCTGGTGTATCTTCAGGACAGTAAATAAAAATTTCCAGTTACACTCCTGTGGTGGCCATAGCAGTAGTGTAGTAGTAGCATGGTGTTACAGGTCCTTATCTGGATTCCCATGCATTCCACCTGGGTGGCCACCAACGTCGTGGGTTATAGACTCCAATCATATTTCAACCAAAAGCGTCAGACACAAAGGAAGGGTTTAACAGAACCACTGACAAATCTGCAGGCAGTGAAACAGCTGACTCAATTTCGAGAAGAAAGGCCTCAAGACATTTTAATTCACTCCCCCCACCACACAGCAGAGAAACCAACCCCACACAAGACACAGACACAGATACACGGAGTTTTGTCACGCTTCTCTTACAGTAATTGAGATTTAAAACATTCAGAATGTCCACTCGAGACAGTTCTGCTTTTCTCTGAAGTCATGGCAGTCATCTGACTTCAGTCTCAATCCTCACTAATCTTCAAGGTTCAGAATTCTCAGGCTCTCCAGGTCCAGGCAAATCTTTCCACTCGCCATCAGTTTTCTTCAAATTGAAGAGCGATAATATTCTCAGAAGTGATAACATTCTCTCAGTGGCAGCGACACAGCTCCCAACAGTCCAAGATGGAGAGAAGTGAAGAAGGCAGAAGTCACTGAGAGGGGAGAGAAGAGAGGGGAAGTGGAGGGAAGACACTTTTCAACTTTATAAACCCAAACTTTAAACTTTTCTGCAGAAAACACACAAGTTTAAACTGACAGATTCTGCTCAGCTTTGAAAGCCGAACAGCTCCTTCCTCCCAAGATAGCACTGTCTGATTATTAACAAAACAGTATCAATGAAAAATAATGGTGCTCAACGTGATGCGACCCTCAAAACCAGCTGCTGTGCTCTGCTAGCAGCTATCTAGCATTCAATCCAAACAGGCCAAGTATGCGAAATTTCAAGCAGCTGAAAGCAGCGTCTTCCAGTGAAACTGTTACACAATCTGAGGAGCAGATGCTGCCTCTGAAACCTTTAATTACAGGATTACACACAAGTTCATGTACGCTCCATTTCACTGTGCTTGTAGCTAACTGACTACAGGTAAGTACTACAGCATTTTTACATTTTATTTTACTAATAGCAGACATTGCAAATAAGTTACTCTGTGCTCAAAAGGAGGGTGTCAAGAGTTTGTTTCCAGAACACAAAGGACCTAGAACAGAATTGCGTCCGACGCAGACTATAGCCTCAAATTCTCCCTTCCTCTGTAATTTTAGGTGAGTAATGGAGGTCTAGAAGAGGCCAGCACTTCAGAAAGACTGTAGTCCAAAGCCACAAAACATGGCCTCCCAAACCAAGTGAAGCACGTTGCTTTTTCAAACACAGAAAGAGCATGTGTCTACCAGGAGACAGAATTCTGCCGGGGTAGATGTAACCGTGTGCATGGAAAGTTAAGCTGTAAGCCCCAACAGAGTACCAGTGGCCACCAGTGGCTGCAGGAGCACTGAGGTAGTTGGTGCCGGGTTACAGTCTTGCACTGCTCGCAGAATCGAAGTCATCCTCCAGGCACAATCTAAAGTTTTATAGGAAGTGGATGAGAATGGAAGGGAAGGATGAGGGGCGGGGAAGCCCAATGTGGAGATGTAAGGAGATAGGCAAACATATGGTGATATTTTCCTGGTATACTGTCCCAGTTTTGGCTACCTAAAGCACAGAGACATACTGAGACAGCAGTTTCTGTTTCTTGCTGTTTGCAGTAGATCTTTCTTAACATTTTTTAACCTGTTTATGGACTTTTACTAAAATGTCAACAGCATAGTGGAGAAGGAGACAGACTTTCAGCAATTATAACCCCAGGAATGTTAAATGTGGCTAGTTCTGGTCTCCCCAGTTCAAGAGGAATAGAGAATTAATTGAGAGAGTTCAACGCAGAGCTACAAGGAGGGTGATTTGGGGTCTGGAACAACTGCCTTATGAAGAGAGATTGAGAAAACTGAGACTTTTTAGTTTGGAGAAAAGAAGGCTACGAGGGAATGTAATCACTGTCCATAAATACATGAGGGCTGGGTGCCAAGAAGAAAGGAATCCTCTCTTTTCAGTGGCATCAGACAGGACAAGGGGTAATGGATGCAGGCTTGAACACAGGAAGTTTCACCTCAATATGAGGAAAAACTTCTTTCCAGTCCGGGTTATTATTGGAAGGGGTTGCCCAGGGAGGTTGTGGAGTCCCCTTCTCTGGAGATGTTTCAGACCCGGCTGGATGCAGTTTTGTGGAGTTGATTTAGGCTTTTTAGGCTGTTCTGCTTTTCAGTAATTTGTTTCCTGCTTGAGTAGGAGACTTGGACCTGATGGCCTTTGAAGGCCCCTTTCAACCCTAATAAACTGCGTGTAAACTGTGTGTGTAAATGTGGGGGATAATTTAATTGTATCAAACATGGGAGGGAACTTCCTTATGGTGTGGATTCCTTCAGTGGTGAAACCTCTCCCACCACTCTGGCTCTCAATTTTAACTAAACTTGTACAAACATGAAGTTTGAGGTGCCAGTTCCTTGCCAAACAGGACTGGGAAAGGGAAGGGCAGGCAGTCAGCATACTGGCACAGGCCTTATTGATTTGAGAAACTGGCCTGAACACAATAAAGATCCAATTAAACATGGAAATGAGAGATTGATATTCAGTTAGTCCTTGGACTTTGCAAGAAGTTTGGCAAACAATGGCAAGTTAGGCTGAACAAATAGAGCAAACTGATGAAACTGGCTATCCAAGAGGGGTTTCAATCCCCTACTGACCATTCTACACCTTATGTTGCCTTCAAAGAACTTCTGGAGGTCAAGGATAAGATCTCCGTCTCTTCATGTGCTGCTTTACTGCACTGATGACTCACCATTTCCATTTTGTCACCTTCTGTGAGTGCTGGGGCCTTGTCTAATCACTTTATGAACATCTACCTCAAATGCTGAAGATTTCTGCAGCCTCTTTAAGCACCTGTTCCCATTGTGAACCACCCTTCAGTCCAAATGGAATTTCCTTTGTGGCAGCCTGAAACCATTGCTTCTTGCTATTTCACTGTGGACCTCTGGAGCGACTCTGGCTCAGTTCTTCCTTAGGCCCACATTAAGTAACAATGATGCCAGGTGCATTTGTTTTTTTGAACTTTGTGAGGCTTCTGTGAAGTCATTCTTTTCATTCCTTATCTGCTCTACTCTCCGCACTCTCTCCTTCTTCTGCTGCATTGCCAGTGTGCAGTTAAACTGCTGTTTCAAGAGTGTTTCCTCTTTATTCTGTGTCTTTACCACTATGATGCAGGTAAAGGAAGGCAGAAAAAAAAATCCCACATAATCTAAAGTGAACCCCATGCCCACCAAGGTCTGTTCCTAGCTCACAGCCACACCATAACATCACAGTCAAAGCTGAATCTAAGGTGGGATAACCCTATGCACTAGCACAGGTTGGGAGACAACAGACTAAGAAGCAACGTAGCAGAAAAGAACCTGGGCATCCTGGCACAGCAGTGCATGATACAGCCTTTAGCAGGGCAAGCTAACAGCACACTGAGTGGCATGAGTGACAACAGATGCAACAGATGGAGAAGAGTGATTATTTCCCCCTGCAGGACACAGATAAAATTGTGTTTGTATGCAGTGTTCATTATGGGCTCCCCAGCACATGAGAAAAAGCCCAGTGGAGGACCACTGGAGTGGTGACTAGAGCACTGATACTCTAGAATAGGGATTTGTTTAGTTTGGAAAAAAGAATGGCAGGGGGAGTCAAGGTTTTAGCCTGGTCTCCTAAGTAAATGAAGTCTATGTGGCATGTTGCCAGTCAGTCTCTCTCCCAGATTTGTCAAGGAATGGGATCTAATAGGTGGTTTCTTGCTTGAAGAAGATGAAGCCAGACCCATCCCAGGACAACAGGCAGTAGACATGACTCACAACAGAGGCAATTCAGAGTATAATCTGGACAAAAGCACTACCACCGAAGCATGATTCAGCACTGACCTGGGTGCCCAAGGAGGCTGGGCGCTCTCCATCTATGAAAGTGTATACCAGTTGCCTGGACAGTACCTTGATCAACCCCATTCAGGTTTGGGTCCTGCTTGTGAGCAGCACCTTGGATCAGACACCTCCAAACATTCCTTTCCATAGAAACCTTTGTAAGAGTGAACTTTTAAACAGCACAGCTCACAGCAGGGTAGCACTAACAAGGGGAAAAGAATCACATCCTTTGCGCCTGATGCTTTAGCTGAGAACTTCAGATGCACTCATGAACATCTACATGAATCAAAGAATAATTGAGGCTAGAAAAGACCTCTGAGTTGATCAAGACCAGCCCATGACCTAACATCACCACATCAGCTAGACCATGGCACTCAGAGCCACATCCAGTCTGTCCTTAAACACCTCCAGGGATGGGGACTCTGCCACTGCCCTGGGCTGTCCATTCCAGCACCTAATCACCCTTTCCAAGAAGGGCTTCCTAATATCCAGCCTAGATGAAGCGTCTTCAACAGGTACAAGGAGGCTGTGCAGGCAGAGCTTCCCCGTGACTGCATAGAGCTGGGTACTGCATGGGCACGAAGAGAGCTAAGTGGCTGCCTCTGGGCAACAGAGCCAAACAGCCACAGGCTGCTCTCCAGAAGCCACTAGCATGGTGGGCCTTGGCACCCGGGACACTCAGTGAGGTGCCCTGTCCTCAGCCAGCGGAGCAGCATAAAACAACCCGACACCAAGGTCGCGGCTATTGCCGAGGCCCGTACCGAGGCACAGGCCAATGCCAAGGCCCAGACCCAGGCCCTGCCCCCGTCGCGCGGCCGTTGCTCCTGCACCACTCTGCTCGCGCGCCTCGTGTCCGCGAATAACCCCTGCCCCGCCCAACCCCACCCCGCCCCGCTCTCTCCTGTCCCGCTGCAGCCAATGGGAAGACAGGCCCCGCCGGGCCGGTCTAGCCCCGTCCCCCTCTTCTCTGACAAGCCCCGCCCACGGGAGGGCTTCCTCCAATCACTGGCCAGCTGGGCCGGCCCCACAGCCCTACCCACCCGAG